>NW_014650892.1:228914-312550 GCF_001447265.1 Sturnus vulgaris
GCTCTGCTCTGCTCTGCTCTGCTCTGCTCTTGTGGGACCCCACCTGGAGTGCTGTGGACAGTTCTGGTGTCCCAACAGAAGGAGGACATGGAACTGTTGGAGCAAGTCCAGAAGAGGGCCAAGAAGTTGATAAGAGGACTGGAGCACTCCCCTAAGAAGACAGGTTGAGAAAGTTAGGGCTGTTCAGCCTGGGAAAGAGAAGGTTGTATAGAGAACTCCTAGCAACCTTCCAGTAACTGAAGAGGGCATACTGGAAAGCTGGAAAAGGACTGCTTTTCAGGAACTGTAGTGATAGGACAAGGAATAATGGGTACCAAATAAAGAGGGGAAATTTAGGAAGACATTTTTCACGGTGAGGATGGTGAGGTACTGGAACAGGTTGCCTGGAGAGATTGTGGATGCCCCATTCCTGGTGATGTTCAGGGCCAGTTTGGATAAATTCTTGAGCAATCTGGTCTAATGAGAGGTGTCTCTGTCCATGGCAGCTGGGGTCAGGAATGGATGATCTTTAATATGTATTCCAAATCCTTAGCGTTGTATGATTCTGTGATTCGTGTGACTCTGGATTTTATTTTACTCTGAGTAGCACTCCCTGTGAAAAGAGATCTCAAGTATTTTCTTGAGTTACATTTTATTCTCTCCTTGCACAGATTGGGGGCTTATTATCTCAAGCCAGGAAGCGAGTGATTTCAATGACAGAGCCAAATTACACCTCCACCTACTCTTGTTCACCTACCTGTCAGATATGGAAGGACATCTAGTCTTTGTTCTCATTTTTGCCCACATTTGCCTTTCCTTGAGGAGCATACCTAACCAAAATAGTTTTATCTTCCTGCTTTATAAGACTTGTCTTCCACCATCCCTGAATCTGTGGAAAGGCAGTAAGTATCTATGGGATTTTTTCATTAAAATTAAGGGAAGTAGGGAGTATAAATTGCTGACAGTTCTCATGAGTATCACCTAACAGCAAAGCCTGCTATACAAGAACTGTAGTTCTGAGTCAGTTGTCTGGCAAAATTGCTTCTTGTAGTAACTTACACATCTGTTATTCCAGATGTAAAAAGCATTAAAAATTCATTATAAGATATTTGCTGGGGTCAGTTTTAAATAAGGGGTGGTTGAACATGGTGAGACTTTGTTTTGCTCCTTACAGCCTTGTGTGTCTGTAGCTCTCAATCTGGCTGCAGGATCACCAAAGGCTTTTTCAAATAGTCAGAGAATGCTGGAGCACACAATACTCTATTCTCATCAGTCTTGCCCTAAAACACTCAAGTAGAAGATATGACAAATAATTACACTAGTTATCTACAACTCTTCAATTCCATCCAAGACAGAGTTTTTTGAAGGTTTCTTGAATTTATGGCTTCTGAGGTTGCTGAGTTTTTGTTACAAATCTTTATGGCACTGCACTGAAATGTTTCTAAATAGATAGTTTATCTAATTCTTCATTCAGAGTAACAAGAATCAACGGGACAACAGTAGGCATACGAGAGATTATGAAAGTGAAAGAATTCCTTAAAGGGGAAAAAATGTTATAAAAATAACTTCTAGCTTAACTCTTTGAGATTTTCTTTAATGCCATGTAACAAATTAGCCATAAACACAAAGATTGCTTCCGTCTTTTGACTCTTCCAGTCACTAAAAGCCCACTTTCTATTCCCTGTTTCTTTTATCTCAGTGTATCAGTCATTAATACACATAAATAAAAACTACTGCTTTAACAAAAAATAAAAATAATAACGTGCTGCAGGAGTAGGTCTTTTTTGTTTTGACTGTGCGCTGTGATGCTAGTTTGTCTGGTCTTTGAATATAGTTTTTTCAATTGCTAGCTTCTTGTTTGAGTTTTCAGCTTTGTTTCAGATATAACTAGAGAAATGTTCTGAGACTGTTTGGGAATGTCTTGAACTAGAGCAGAGCTTGCAAAGGCTTTTTCATCAACATTTCCTTCTCTGGGAAAGAAATATAAGCATAGGAGGCTTAGATTTTAAGGTGTGATCTAAAATGTTGGTTTGGTTATAACTGTTTACCATGGAAAGCAATTATGAGAGTAAATGTTCGAAAAATTTTGCTAAGCATATGTGAAAACTCATGACCTGTGATATTTCTAGGAGTTGAAAAATGGATGAGCATAGGCTTACTGTGTTTGGTCTTCCTGATTGTTCTTTTTTAGTGCAAGGTTCATCTTACACTATCTTGTCCACTTGTAAGTGGACAAATAGTTTGGCTTCATAGATGTGTGATCTGGCTACTTTTTCCTACCAGAGCCATCCTCCTCATAGGATAAAGCACAAAAAGAACCTAATGCAAAAATGACCTCAAAGGACAGTGTCTCCAGTTTCTGTTTCCTGTGCAGGAAAGAAAAATAAAATTATAAAAAAAAGGCAGTGGGGAAAAAAAAATCACAGGCTAAGAATTGGGACAGAGATAGGGAACAATGGGGTATCAGTCTGCTTCATATGCTCTTGATTGTTCTTAACCTCCTGCCACCATTTGTGGTTGCTGAGATTTGTTGATTCTCACAGAGCTCAGTAAGGAATGACTGCAGCCAGAGCTGTGGGGGAATTGCAAGTGGCTTCTAAGGCTGGCTCTCCCATGTTGGTCCTCCACCTCTCCCAAGTCCCTACCTTTGGTGTTCGACTTAGTATTTCTTTCTCAGCTAAGCTTGAAATACAAAAGCAGGGCTTTTTTCGTATTTCTGGCATGACTGCATTGGAAGGAAGTGACAGAATCTTATTCTAGCTTAATCTACACATTTGGCAAGTTCAGCTAATCGTCTATATTTTCAGTGCATTTTCAAGCTTAGCACCTCTCTTTTAATGTTGAATCTGTGCCCTTGAAACAAACCACAACTGACCAAACGAAACCCAAAAAATCCAAGCAAAAACCCCCAAAATAAAACCCTCCAAGACCTTTTCTACCACTTAGAGTGCTGAAATGAGAGGTAAAAATGGCAGTTGTGTGGGAGTAGTTACAAGTGTGCTGAGAGCTATGGAAAATATTTATAGTGAATACTGAGTATCCAAGCAAATCTGCTTTTTAAAGATGTGCCAAAGTGTGTGAACCTGTAAGGTAAGACTTAGCCAAGTGTAGACTAAATCTGAGCTGAGTGCAGTTTGCCAGAAAGGTATTTAAAAAGCTTTGGCTTTGAGTAGAAGTTGCAAGATTCAGCATGGTCTTGGCATAGCTGGCTCTGCATAAAGAGAAACTTGGCAGTGTATACTAAAGTTTCAGATGAAACATTAGTATTAGGAAAACTTGTTCAAAATCCTGAAAGCACAGTATTTTTTTCATTATTACAGAAGACACCTGTAACTTGTTTATCTGTGGAATTAAAACTTTACCAAAAAACGAAAACACTCACAGTAAGTATATTTCAGGCCAGACCTTTAGATGCATTTTCAATTTAATGATAAATACATGAATTATTACTTTTCTCCATTCCATTTTTTAAGATGGCTTCTGTTCTCGTGTGTGTGTGTGTGGTGGCAGTTCGTGGTTCAACAGGGGATGCCTGCCAACATGGTATGACTTTTGCCGTCCTGAATTATATTTATTTATTCTTGATTACGTTTATTATTGTTTTTTTGCTTCTGATGTTAATTTTTAGATCTTCGGNCTGACACAAATCTTGTCCTACAGAGCAAAATGGGGTGTAAATGCTTCAGGAAGCAAAGTGCAGATAAGCAGTAAACATTCACAGTTGAAACTGTGATAAGATAAATTGCATGATTGATAAGAATTACAATGGTTTCATCAAAACTGATGCTTAACGGCAAATAAACATTCTAACACTTGATACACAGCTGGTCCAAAGTCTACTTGCTAAGTGCAATCATCAGCTGATGGAGTTGCACAGCTGCAGACAGTTTTACAAAAATCACTTTGAATGCTAAGCAATATAATCACACTTAGACAAAGGGTCTTTGATTTATATTTCAAAGATTGTTGTTTCTGAAGAGCCCTGAGTGGGAGAGGTTAAGTGGTAGCTTAAGATGTATCATATGACTAAGGTGATACTTCTATCATAATAGCAACAATAAAAGATCTTCAATCTACTTTCAAAATAAAATTGAAGAAAATAATGGCAAAATAAAATGTCCATTAAAGACTGCGTAGAAAAATGCCATGCCATAAATTATGATAATTTATCATAATTATCTCTAAAAACAAAGAAGGGAAGCAGGAAAGGAAGGAGAGCTTTCCTTGCAGAAAGAAATAGAGAATTATATGTTTTGTGTTTGCCACTTGGCTCACATTATTAATACTACTGCATGTATGACTATACAGTTCCATAACTAATCAAAAAATTATTAGGAAAGACAATATTATCAAATTTATATCATGCATTTTACAATGGCACTGATTATGATTTCTTGAATATGATTCCCTTAATTTTGTGAGTAATTTTTTTTACAGAGACTAGCTTTTGAACTTACTGAAAAATGCAATTTATTTATATTAATCAGACTGGTAATTTTCCCAAAAGAAATAAGCACTTGTTATGTAAATCAGGGTTAATCCACAGCAGTCTTTGACCAGCCAGTGATGGAAAACAACATAAGAACTTCCCATAAATTAATGAAAACCCTAGGGAAGTTCACAAGAAATCAGCCAACGCATTGAGTAGCACATCACCAGAAGTGGCAACAGCACCCCTGACCATTGACAGCCATCCAAAAAGAACAGTGTGATCACTAAATTAACAAGGAAAGGACTTCCTAGGACTGGTTGCCAAGAGTAAATTAGCACAGTCCAGACAGAGAATATAATTAAGTCTCACCCTCATAAAATTAAAAATCTGAAGTAAGACTAACCAAATCAACCATCATACAGAAATTACAGTAATGGCAGTGTCAAAAGCAGATCCAAGTATGGACAGCTCTGCTGTTGTCAAAGATATCTTTCTGTTCTTTATTGGGGTGTTTTTACCAGCTGGCATGAATAAAGATGTAACTGTAAAAAAATAGTTTTTTTAGCCACCATGTTCTAAGGATCAGAATGAACCTTTTCTGGTAATTGAAATTTGTGGTCTGGCCAAGTGGTCAGCTTTATTCAGAAGCCTTGATTTTGCTTTAAGTATTCTCCTTTAGAAAAGCAACTTTTAGTGATATAGTCAGGTGATGATGGTTAACAAACAGAATTTTCTAAATTAAATTAGGAACTTGAAGAGTGTTTCTGTAGAGTGCCAGCAGTTTTTGTTAGTGCTGATACATACCCAGAAGCATGTTGAGGAACTGCTGAAACGGAGTGATGAAATTACTTTTCATTCACAGAAGTCCTCTTAAGATACTTTCATTTTATATATAGAAATACCATTCATCTAAAACATGTGATAATATCTGAATGCATTTCTCCTTGAAAACAGGTTCTGTAATTTCAGGGTGGAGTATCTCAGCTACGATTAAAATACTTGTGGGAGAAGCATGATGTATATTATCTGGAAAAATAAGTCTAATGCCTTCGTGTGTTTGTGTTTATCAGAACAATAATAAAATCATGTGATACAGTAAGCGTCTTGGTTTTCTCTCTGTACATAAAGAGAAGATGATGAAAAGATTTGTTGATTTCCTACAGTCTGTTTTATCTTTACTCATTACTAGTAACAGAGTTAGCTCAGTTTTCAAATTTAGACATAATATAGTGTCATCACAGTAAATTGGAAGAGTTAGAGGACAAAGAGTCAGAAACTTTGAGTCTTCAGTGTGCAGTGAAGGTTTTCTCCATCTCCTCCAGTTCTGCATGGGATCTCATGAGGTATTAAATGTATTAATGTAGTCTGTCCTTAATTTACTAGCTTCCTGCAGCTGCTTCTCAGAATAAATAAATAAATAAATCTATTGCTTATGAGAACCCCCTCGCACACATGCATGAATAAAACCCTCTCATTAATCATACTTTGTACATATATACCAGAAAAAACTTTCTTCTTCTATGGAGAAATTTCCACAGTCTCTTTGGGCATGTTGTTCCAGTGCTTAGTTATCCTCTCATTAAATATGTTTTCTTCATATCCTGTTGGAACCTTCCCCATTTAAGCTTAGCACCACTCTTTCTCCTTCCATCATGTCCCGCTGCCTTCTCCATGACTATCTCTTGTAAGATGAACTACCTGGCATAACCTAGAGCAGCACTGAGGCTGCTTCCACCTCACTGAACAAAAATGTCACATCAAACTTTTCCACGTGAGCTTTCTTTTAGACAGGATATTTTTTTCCCTGATGTAACAGTACAAAAGAGATGATGAGCCAGATCAGTTTGCTGAGATGAAATAGTAAAAGCTTAATTGTCTTCCATCAGCAAATATCAGTAAAATAACCAACAGCCTTTTCAGACAGTCTCTTGCAGTCTTTTTTCAAATAGCCATCATATTTGAGAACTATAAGTTGCCTGTTTGTGTTTCCTCCTTTGGGACAACCTAATTGTCTGCTTGAAGTAGTTCCCACCTTCGTTGCTAGAAAATATATTACTATCACTTTTTTCTTTTATCTTTTACTGTAGCATTGTACAAACACTACTATCATATTGTAACCATAAATGAAATGGGGTTAAATGTTTTGTAAGTAGCCCTGTGGGCCTAATGCAAAGAATTTATGTAGAATTACTGTTAAATCCTCCAGAGTCCTAGTTCTTCAGCTTAGTTTTTCATGGAACCCAGGTCAAGCTCTTACATGATCAGTGAGTCATTGCAATCTGGCACTCAAGATTCTCATGGCCCCCCCAGCACATGCTTTTGAGTTGAGGAGCATGGCTCCCAATTTATATGCAATAGCAGAGGTTACTGGCACTAGGCTGAGATTTTGGGGTTTGAGTTTTTTGAGTTTACTTAAGGTTTTTTTGATGAAAACTTGTAATAAAAAAAATAATATTTCCCACAAATTTAACAGAAGTTTCATTGCCTGTGTTAACTAATGTCCACACACTGACCCACCTCTTTTCAATCCTTTTGGAGGGTGTAGGTTTCTGGCAGGCCTTTCAGCAGAAATTGATTATTCTCTTAATTTCATTCTTAGTCCAACCAGCAAGGACAAGGTCTGTGAGTCTATGAAAAAGTACAGTAGTTCCATCTTGGCTAGAGCTGTTTATATGATAAACACAGAAAAGCATATATTACAATGCCAACAACCTTATTTTCACAGCAATTTATGATTGTTTCTACAGTGTTAAAGTTTGAAGTGAAAAGCAACATAAGTAGAGTCAAAAACATGAGGAAGGATAGTTCAATTCTCGGAGTGATGCTTTTGAAAAAACCCACGGAAAGCTGTGGTTGCACTGACACAACCTAAGTATCTGCACGCTGCTCATGCTCTTTCAGAGTAAACAGCCTGGTAGCTGCTGGCTTGAAAAGAAAGAGAAATCCATACAATTTACTGCATGACATTTTCATGTGTATGGTCTTTGTAACTCAATACTATTTGGACAGGACCATTTGACTTGTTTTGGCTTCCTGACCACTTTCCTGGGGTGTTTAATAGGGACACAAGTTTGTCACAATATGACCACAAAACCCTTTTGATGCTTCAAACAAACCCACAGTGATGGTACAAAAAACCATCTACAGAGATGTTTCTTCTTCCGAGTCTAAATTTTGAGAGGAATATAGGTGAAAGAAAGGCCCATCCTTTGTCCAGCCAAGCAAGGAATTCTCTGTCCAACAAGAATTCCGTGTTACATGTATTGCCTGCTTAGGAGTGCTGGGTTTCATTAGGTATCTGTTTGTAAGACGTTACTATAACAATTTACAAGATGGGAGAAGTAAATCACAATTTTTTGCTCTGCTATCTGTTTCAGCCTTTGACTTCTCCTGTCCTTAGGTATTAAAATATCCTCCCTGTGTCCATGTGATTATTGTGGAAGGACCCGAGGAGTCCTCTCATCATCCATCTTCAGCGAGTTATATCAGGACACAGACCAAGTTAAGAAGATAATTGTGACACATTATTCTATGTGTATTTGTTTTAAAAAATTGACTGTCCACACTTGCGGCTACACAGGAGAGTGACTTCTCATGGACCTTGTATGTCAATGCCTTGTGTCCCTGAAATTTCTAATGACAGGGCTATGCAATATCTTCAGCTAATGGGTTTTCTTGAATAACTGCTTGAAATGTGTGTGCACCTTTTGTGGCTAGGCCCTCAGAGACTGAACTGCCAGAGGCTACTCTGAATTTTGTATTATCACTATAATCTGTTATTCTTGGGGTTTTTATCCTTTTCATATCCATAACAACTTAAATTAAAATAAATCCGTTTGTTGGCCCCATTATGTTTGACCTATATCAGAGTCCTTGAACTTGTTTATAAAATGAAAGGATATTTTAGTTCCTTTTTTAGTGCCTCAAACATGTGTTTGCATCTATTTTATTGAACGTATTTACTTACATGTATCACAAAGAAATTTCCTCTCAGTTAACTGCTCTGAGTTGTCATGACAAATAAACAGTAATCTGGAAAAGTGGGAAAAAGTTTTTTCAAATTAGTTTTTTTAGTGTTTTTAACACTTTTGTTTGGTAAATTTCTGTTAAAAAAAAAACCCTCACACACAAAGCTGTATGGTTTTATAGCGGCTTTGTGAGAGTGTTTCCAGTGTTTAACCAGCTGAGATTGAAATCCTGTTGAATCCCATTAACTTCTCTTATGTGTCACTAGGGACCAGATGATTTTGTCATATCATTTTACCAATAGAAATTATCAGTCTATGTATCATGAAATGCTGTTGGGTATTTTCAGTCTCTTCTTTTTTCAAGTATTTTCAAAACTCCTTTCATTAGGAATTCACAAATATAATACTCCTTAATATTTGTGATCTCAGTTAGTACTTCCATGGCAGGGGATACCTTTAAAATGAATTGTTCTGTTTAGTACAACTGGCTTCAGAGTTCTAGAGAACAATGTGAATAAAAAAACCATTGCAAATGTAATTGCATTGCAGCAATTGGTAGGAATGCAAAAGACTTCTTTCTGTACTATTTTGGTATTCCTTTCTTTAGTAATTATTGAACAGGTTGATTATTAGTTGGGGTGGGTTATTTTCCGTCAGTATTAGTACAACTTAAAAATTAAAGTAAGTCAGATTTAATACAGAGAAGTTCAATTACTGGATTTCTTTACAAACACAAGGTGTAGTTATAATACTTTCCTTGGCTCAGTCTAAAGGTCAAAATTAACAAGGTTTAAAGAAAAACTGCAGAAGCATACAGCAGAGCCTTTATTGTAATCAGAAATGAAAACCAGTGCTGAATTTATGCATATCACAGCAAATCTAATTTATAATTATGGTATCTGTGACAGGAGCAGTGCAGTTTACATGAGGTAAAGATTACAAAAAAGCCAGCAGGTCAGTAAGAAAATGAATTGTGGCTAAGCAACAGCAGCCAAATGCTATTATAAGGGAGGCCTTTAACCTCATTTTCACTGTTAAAACAACTGTGAAACTCAATTTGGTTTTGTTGGTTTTGGGGTCGTGGCTTTCCTTTGCAACTCTATAGGTTCAACCAAATAATAATTGTCAAATATGTGTGTGTGTGCGTGTGTGCTTTTTAGCTGAAGAACTCAGGATGTGAACTCGTAACTTTTAGATCTCTGATGGACAGTGATGCCATCCATTATTTTGCACCGAAAACTCTGAACCAAACTTCCTGCATTTCACAAGCTGATGTTCTGTTTCAATCTCTGTTTAAGGGTCTTTATGTCTTTGTGGTATATTTTATCCTGCACAACCAACTTTGCTGTCCTGTGAAAGCAAGTTACACTGTAGACATGAATGGGCATACAGCTTCAGGATCCGCGTTTTTCACACATGGCAGTGGTCTTCCTGCTGCAGGAGGAGAGATCAGCAAGTCTACACAGAACCTCATCAGTGCTATGGAAGAGGTAAGAGTGCTCTATAATCATTATCTTATTTATTGAAATGTACCTGGAGATTTCAGCATTAGTTCTGAAGTGTAATACCTGAGACTGAGATGCTAAATATTATAGGCTGTCTTTGGGTGGTAGGGAGCTTTTTTTCATTTATTATAATGACAAAAATAGTTATCTTTATTCATATTATTCTTGGAACCTACTGTGCCCTTATAAAATCCCACCTAGAGAATTTCCCTTTTCACACTTGAGTCTTCAGTTTATTATGGAGGTTGGTTAAAGTGTCAAAAGTAGGTCTGAAGAAATCAAAGTATCAGGTTAATTCTTTCACCTTACTATAGGTTTTAGGTGAGTTTTAAGTACTTAATTTCTCAGAGTTATGATGTTTAAAACTTCTGGAAATTGCAATAAAGTTAGAAAAAATTGGAATGGAATGGAATGGAATGGAATGGAATGGAATGGAATGGAATGGAATGGAATGGAATGGAATGGGGAAAGGAAGGGAGTGGAAATGGGAGAAGGGAAAAGAGGGAAAGGGGACGGGGGAAAGGGAAAGGGGAAGGGAAATTGTAGTGGATTTACCTTTCCTCGATGCCAGGCATCCACTAAAGTGTCTCTCTCACTCCCCTCTGCAGCTAGACAGGGGAGAGAAAATATAACAAAGGGTTCATGAGTTAAGGACCAGAGGAAATCATTCACCAAACACCATCAGGAGCCAAACAGGCTCAAATTAGAGATAATAATTTTATTTATTGTATAAAATCAGAGCACCATAATGAAAAAAAAGACAAGACCTTAAATACACCTTCCCCCCCTCACCAAGCTCCCTCTTTCTCAGGTTCCTCCCCCAGCAACACAGGGAGACAAGGAATGCGAGTTATGGTCAGTTTGTCATCTGTAGCTTCTCCAGCTCCTCAGGGAAAGGAGTCCTTCCCCTGCTTAAGCATGAGTCCTGCACACAGAAGACAGCTCTCCATGAACTTCCCCAGTGGGAGTCCATCCCATGGGCAGGAGTCCTCCCCAGACTGCTGCAGCATGGGTCTCTCTTCCAAGGAGTGTAGTCCTTCATGGACAGGCCCCAGCATGGTCTCTTCTCTCTGAACACCTCTCACAGGGTCACAGCCTCCTCTCAGGCATCGCCCTGCTCTGGCATGGGGCTCCTCTATAGGCTGCAGGGGAATCTCAGCTCTGGCATCTGGCGCACCATCTCCCCCTCCTTCTCCAATGACTCTGGTGTCTGCAGAGTTGTTCCTCTCACAAATTCTCATCCTGGCCTTCCCTGGACACAGTTACATCTGCATTATAACCTTTTTTTTTTCTTCTTCTTAAATATGTTATTGCAGAGGCATTACCACCATTTCTAATTGGCCTAGATTTGGCAGTGGATGCATCTTTGCAGCTGCCAGAGATTGCTTTACCAGGCATGGAGGAAGCTTCCAGTAGCTTCTCACAGAAGCTACCCCAGTAGCCCCCCCTGCAGCCACCTCTCCCCCCACTGCCAGAACTTGGCCATGAAAACCCAATACAGAAGGGAAGGAAAGGCAAGGAAAAGGGAGAGAGGGGGAGAGAGAGAAAGAATGATAGATAGATAGATAGATAGATAGATAGATAGATAGATAGATAGATATGATAGATAGATTAGATATAGGTAGATATAGAAATAGATATATATAGATATAGATGCATAGATACAATTTATTAAAAAGTTTAAAGATTTCTGGTTCATTATAGAAATGACAGAATAGCTGGTTCTAAAATCTATTGGTCTTCAGTTCAGCTCTGGTCATAATTTTTAGTTTCTATATACAATAGTTTTGATAACTACATTTTTGTGTCTTTTTAAACTCTGCAGGTACCTGCAGACTGGGAGAGGGCATCCTTGCAGCCTGCTAGTCAGGCTAGTGGTGCCTTTAAGCAGAGTCCGCAAAATGGTAATGTTTTCCACCCTTCTGGAAGATTCAGTACCAGCTCATTAATTGCTGATGAGGAATCACAAGAGTTTGATGACCTTATATTTGCCTTAAAGACTGGTGAGTGGCTGTTCCCTTTGCCCCTCAAAGTTTGTTCTATTGCTGTGGTATTATTCATCTTAATGGTGCCACTATTCCATGAGATACAGTTAATGAGGTCTCTTAATATAATCTGATTTCCAATGGAAATCTTAAAGATCAGTCAGCATGGGAACATGGGAATGTCTGATAGGACAAGCAAAGAGGCAAAGGAATCCTCCTACCTGTTAAGATGTGGCAGACACTAACCAAAGCCCACCCAATTAAAGTGCAAATAGACTTGCTTGGTAGTCTAGGAGGTAACCTAAATGATCTTTCAGGATATGACTGAGCCTTGCAAGTTATTTGCGAGTGTAGCAGATTAAGTGACCTGGCACACATAATTGCAGAAGCTCGTTCCCTTCAGTTATATAAAGAAAAGTCAAATTGGAAGGAAGACTGGGAATGCTGATAATAAAATGGTAAAAAATAAATAAAATAATTCAGTAAATTCATAATGCTGTGTATCCTAAGCCAATTTACATTGCAGGAAATGCTTCTAATTATGGGACCCTCAACATGTGAAGGACATGGACTGATTCCAGAGGAGGCCATGAAGGTGCTCAGAGGGCTGGAACACCTCTGCTATGAGGAAAGGTTGAGAATGTTGGACTTGTCAGCCTGGAGAAGGGAAGGCACTGAGGAGAGCTTTGAGTCCGTTCCAATAGCTAAGGAGAGCTGGAGAGAGACTTTTGACAAGGGCTTAGTGTGACAGGACAAGGGGGAGTGGCTTTGAACTGAAAGAGGGCATGTTTAGATTAGGTATTAGGCAGAAATTCTTCCCTGTGAGGGTGCGGAGGCCCTGGCACAGGTTACCCAGAGAAGCTGTGGCTACTCCGTCCCTGGAAGTGTTCAAGGCCAGGTTTCATGAGGCTCTGAGCAGCCTGATCTAGTGGAAGCTGTTCCTGCCTGTGGCAGGTGGCTGGAAATAGGTGGTCTTTAAGGTCCCTTCCAATTCAAACTGTTCTATATTCTGTGAAAATCTGTTTTATACTTTTTAATTTTTCTAGACATTTTGATGACTAATTCTACTTTGTTAGCTCCATCCTAGTTATCTTGTTTTAAGTTCTTTGGGAAAGTAGGTCTAAAACCAACTTTTGATTTTCTTTCCTCAATTCTATTATTGTCTTCTTTATTAATATTTTATTATAATTTGTTTTTATTAACATTTCATATTAATGTGATTTGAAGCAGCGACCTCAGGCCATTGTTGGAGCAAAATATTTTGTTTACATTACTGATTCAAGTAGTGCCTGGCAATTTTACACCAATGCTTACTCTTGTGCCCACATGGTATCCCCAGCAGTGTTACAAGAGTAAAAATCTCCATGATTTCTACACCAAACAAGCTGTCCCATGTGGTTTCAGCCTCACATTTGAACAAGATGAACTGAAGAGGTGGTGTGGAAGGTTAGAGCATCTTTGAACAGCAAAGTAAATATTTAGCAGCTATTGTCTCAGAGATACAACCTCTAGTTCAACACATACTATTTATCTTAAAAAAATCCCAAAACAACAAAACAAACAAAGAAAATCCCCAAGCTTTCCTGTATCTAAAAATCTACTTTATTTTTTTTATCCTGATATGTTCTCCATTTCGTTTGTTCAGTGCATGGCCAAGGAGAGGGAGGCAGGAATCACATGGAAGTAATAAAAAGAGAGATGAGGTGGTGGAAAGCTGGAAAGCTGGATTTTTTTTCTCTGTTTGACAATATGGACCTATGCTGCTAAAGCATTCACTGTGCTGTGGACTAACAGGAGTTTTATGATAAAAGTTAAGCTAGCAGGCACTGAAATGAGCTTATCTCACATTTCTTCCTGTCTTGAATCATTGCTTGTGCTCACATGAAACCACAAGAAGTCAGGTTAGATTTCTCCTTTTTTTCTTTTTTCTCTTTCTTCTTTTTCTTTTTTCTTATTCTTTCTTCTTCCTTCTGTCTCCCACTCTATCAGTTAGCCTGATGTCCTTCGAGCACCAGTCCTGTCTCCCAGAAAGAAGTGGTCACTGGCAATTGGAAGACAAGGACCTCTTCTCTAAATAGGCTAAAGTATATAGGCATCTAAGATGCATTTTTGCTGAACTGCACCTGCCTGTAATTTGCACTGTGAGGTGCTTCTCAAACTCTTTCAGAAGAGACTTTATTTCAGAAGGCTGAATTCCTTATTCTGGAAGAGCAGGAGAAGATGCTCTTGCCCCCACATTAGCTAGTTTTATCACTGCAAAACTGTATTTCTTTTAGGGGAAGATTAGAAATACAGTTGTTTGAACTTTACCTTTGATTAACTGAAATAGAACCTTCTATTATCTGTGTTCCTAAAACTGTCAATCTATACTAAAACTTAGCTATAGCAGTGCTAAAATGTTAGCTCCCACTCTGAGGGCTGACTGAAGATCAGCACTGATTAGCAGAGGAATATGTAAAAATGTTTTTATGCCCTTTTGTGCTTCATCTGTTCTTTGTGCTCATGTAGTTCTGAGCTGTCTGAAGGTGACTTTAACTTATGCTCACAGGGCATAATTTTGTAGCCACAAGGTTTAACCTGGCAGCCAGAATTAATGCGAATGAGTATAATCATAGCAAAGCTAAAATTTCATTCCTGCCCTTCTGCCAATCTCAGCTGTAGAAATGAAGACAGGTTAAAAAATTTCAACCAGCCCTCCACAGAAAAACCTTTGTTTTTAGCTTCTCAGTGTTTAGTAATTTGCAGCGTGCAGTGCATCTCCATAAATAGTTGTGCTGGCACACTTGACATTGTTCCTAGAGGAATGTGTCACAGAACTTGCACTTAGCCCTTGGTTCCATAGTCATTAATGCTGAGCCTAATTACAGATTAACCTGAAACACAGGCTGAGTCAGATGGAGACATACTACTGCAGTTGTAGCAAATCAGGTGGATAGCAGTGTACTGTTTCTTAGCCACCTGTTATGCTAGCTTTGTACGTGCATCACATGGTGATAGGGTTTTGCTGGTTTGTGTGAGGAATCCAATGGGCTTCTTATGCCATACATCCATTGTATTTGAATGCCTTACCAAGTAATTCCTTCTTTCAGTCAAATATGCTCATGTCCATACAGAAATACACAGTTTGGATTTACTCTGCTCACTGTATCACATAATTTCTTTTGTTTTGGAGATCTTTTGGAAGGCAAACCAGCTCCAAGGTGGTTTGTGTGAAGGAAATAACGAAACTATTATGGGTAGAGACGTGTCCTGCTCATTGACATATGCTAAAAGCTTTTTTTAAATGTTGATAAATTTGTATGTATTTACTTTATTGTATTTCATTTATGGCTCTTATAATGATTCAAACAGCTTCTATTGAGAAAGTTAGTTATTTATGGATTAGTTTTTGTTTATTTCACTAATTAACTTTAAAAGTCTTCAGTTTTGGACTAGATCTCATTTTCCCTCTGATTTCTTGTGCAAGGTTTATATTGATAGGCAATTTAGTAAGACCTTTGCCTTCCAGATTGCGACAGAGTCATGTTATTGTTATTGAGGATAAAGACCGATATACCAGAATTCCCCGAGGTCTTCTACTCTGGTTTGGGCTAAACAGTTAGAAAAGGAACTAACAAGAAAGTCAATGCAATCTGTCCTAAAGCAGTAAGCTGCCCATAAGCATTGCTCTAGAGCATGAATGCCATAAATGCATGATAGCTTTACTGATTTCTGGACTTCCATCTATATCTTACAAATACTCTTGTCCCCTCCCTTTCTATGGTGCATAAAACCAAAACACATTTGGATGAGATGTGAAATCAAAACACAGCAAAGCCTTTAAGGGAGGCCCAAACTTCTCCAGAGGGGTCAGGTGACCCACTGTGATAGTATCCAGATACATATTAAGCAGAATACCGCTACATTCATACCTTAGTGTGGTTTTACTCTTAATAGAGGCAATTTTGATAAATATTATATAAATATTCCTATATTTCTTTAATATGATGCAAATACTCTAATTATTCTCTTGTATGGAAAAATCCTGGAAAAATCTACTAAGTTAAAAGCCCCATGCAAATGCAGCTGTTACAACGTTATATAAAATTATTAATGATTTTCAATCTAATGCAGCTAGGGTTCCAAAGTCAGCATTTAATACACCTTGGTGACACCGCTGAAGGTGCCTGATTTGAGAATAAGGCATCTCATGTGGCCATCCTGAACCAGAGGAAACATTTGAAATTTCAGTTCTGAAAGGTGTTCAGTGCAGCATCCTGGAGAATAAATGCATATAGATTGTAGCTGGCAAAATCTCTGCCTTATAATCCTACATAATTTCTGTTTTGAAGGGCTCATTTCAAAGAAAAAAAAGCAAAACATAAAAAAAAAAAAAAAAAAAAAAAAAAAAAAAAAACCACAAAAAAAACCCCCAAAAAAAAAAAAAAAAAAAAAAAAAAAAAACAAGCCAAAAAGAAAAAAAAAGAAAAAAAAAAAAGGGAAGATAACTAGTTTGCATATTCCTTCCTTTTCTCATGTGTGGTTGTCACACATATGTTACCTGTTGGCTATTGAATGTGACTGTGCAATACCCAGTCAGGGTTTTTAGTTCAATCTGAACTTTATTTATAGAAGTCCGGATGTCTGTTGGTGTCATTTATGTGAAATTAAAACCCTGAAAGAAGAATTAAATTTGGTTTGTGTAGCTGATTCATATACATCCCACACATACAATAAAATCATGACTGATTAAACAAGATATAAGTGCTTGAGACATAAAAAGTTTTCCCAGAGATATGAGTACAGTACTTACAAAACAAACTCTCTCCCTTAAAATGTTTTAGTGAAAGTCTGAGCTGTCTCTGAGCAAGCAGATGATAACAGCTGGTGTTCCAGGGCACATAGGGATGCACTGGCTTAGCCCTTCACCAGCAGATGTCAGTGGAGGAACCTCTCTGGGTTTGAAGCCTGAGCTGAGACTTTTCAGTTTACACCTAGTCCTTGCATACAAAAAGAAAAGAAAGAAAGGCTTCATTTTCCTGCTTATTTTTCTTCGAATAGTTCCTTCACAAACTGGGGAAAAGTAATACTCCCTGCTGCATACCTACCATCCAACTCTAGCATCTCCAGATGAGTGCATGTGCGTGCTTTTTAGGATCTCATTGAGTTTAATTCCACTCTAATCTGAGAGCACAGTGGACCAATGAACTCTGTGAAAGTCCATTGTGTAAACAGTCATACCCTTTCCAGCCTGCTGACTGTTTGGTAAGCTGGTATCCTGGTTACATTTCACTTCTTATTCCTAAAAAGGCTCAGTTCTAACATCGTTTGTCTCTGCAGTATCAGCAGAACAAGGCCCTTGTAAACCTAAAGTATCCCGTTTCAGTCTCTGACCTAGCAAGTTTCTGATAAGAACCTCTGTAACAAAAAAGATCTTCTCTGACTTTGCACAGAGCCTGGACACAACTTGCACATATATGACATTTAAGAATATAGATAGTATTAGACCATTAGACCAATGCCTGAACTTTTTGTGGTGTCCAGCAAAAGATTCTTAAAAAAACCCCATGCTAAATAGTTGCCACTTTACCAGTGTACCCACTGGTAAGACAAATATCTTTCCAACACCAAGAGTCAGAATTCACCTGGAAATCTGAGCCCAGGGTGATCATAATTATTATTTCAAATGGTTTTAAATAATGGTGGAGGTGGGTGTTGGTGTTCAGTTTTCGAAATTTGTACCCTTTTCAGTTTGACTAAATGTCTTGAATGAATTCCACTGTTATTATGCTACATAAGAAGTATTGTGTTCTTTCTTCATTCAAAGTATTTTATTTACTTCATGAATTTACTTGATCTTCCATCCCCATGTGGTAAATATGGCAGTTTGAGTCATCTCTATTACAGTCAGGTTTCCTTTCTAAAACAATCAAATGTCAAACAATTAAAATAACTTGTTTAAACAATTGCTGCTTTTCCCAGGACCTTCAGTCACCTTTTGGATATTAGGATCTGGTTCAATGAAAAGGTTAAATGTGCATACAAATTTAAATCAACTTCAATACATTCATAAACAAATTTTTTAATAATTCAGATTCTAATCTTGACTTTGTTATTGTATGTCCATATGTTGATGGATTTTTACTTCTGTCGTACTCTGGCAGTAGTTGTTGTTTTCTCAAGAACTTGGGTTATGCAGACCTAAGGACTCATCAATGTCAGTGAACCCATGTTTCCCTCCATGACCCACCAAACACGAAAACCAGGTGTAAGAAGGATCACGGTTCAGCTTACCCATTTTTACCCTGGAGCATAGGGCATGGATCCAAGTTTGGTCCCTACCAGGACTTCATCCAGACCTCTGCAGGAAAACTTGGCTAGTCCTACAGGACCTTCTGCGCAAGTTCTCTGGACAAAACTCCATATTCAAGATTGCAGCCTGACTTCCCACAGCAAAGCAGCATCTCACTGCTGCCCGCTTTGCAGCACTTCTTTTCTGCTTGAGGGGTGGTGGGTGTAAGTGTGCTAAGAAAAAACTTTGTAAAAGTGGAAGAGGGAGCATAGAAAAAGATACAGAAACTAAAAGAATTAAGCTAATATTTTCTTTTGTCAAACAAACCACAAACTGGAGTGTCAGCTGAGGTAGAAATAGGAGACCCACTGTCCACCTGATAGAAACTCTAGAAAATATTTTTAGTATGAAATGTAAATCACTGCCTCTCCCAACATACCCTGTTCAGGGCTGTTTTGAGCCAGATGTCATTCCTTTTAGCTGCCTTGAACTGCATGTAGTTACAGATCTGCTTCTGCCCAAAACAAATTACTTCCCTCATCATTTGTAAATGACATCGCTGCAGGATCATGCCTGAAAGTAATTTGTATTGAAATCCTCATGCCTCATTATACTGATATGCAGTTCTCAAAAATTTTAAAGCCTAGACAACCTAAGCCCTCAAAACTCATGAGCTATGTAGAATTTGTTCTACAGCTCAAGGTGGGGAGCTGAAAAAGTACTGAAGATTATAGTTCCAACAGATCTTTTGTGACAAAATGGTCTGAAAAAAATTTGCATTTCATAAAAACTAGTACAGGATTATGCATGTTCACAGTAATCATCTCAGACCTCCCCCACAATAAAAGCCTAAATGAAATCCCCATCAAACAAATAGGAAGCAGAAAGCTAGCAGAAGTCCTGTGACAAAAAGATGGAGAGGGTAGCCTTCCAAGGTCTCTTTTAGGCATGTTTTGGAGGTTCCCTTGAACCAAACTCTATTATTCTCTTCCAGTAGAAGTAAAAGTTAATGCACCAGTTTATGCCAAATGTAGGTTTAAAGAATATTTGTAAGTATCTTTTCTCTGATAGAAATTACTGTCTTATTAAGTCAGTTGGAATTATGGTTTAACTTGTATTTTTTAAAATTGTATCATTAAAAATAAATTCTTTATGAGGAAGTCCTTGTAATAGCCAGACCATTAACACAGTCTAGGCCAGGCCTTGATTTATGCTTTTCTGATTTCAAGGCAACCTCTAAAAAGCTATTGTACCACTTATTGGGCCAAATAAAGTGAATGACAGTGGAATTTGGAAAAAGCATATCTGGATGGTACAAAGCTATGTCAGCTAATTTATAATCCATGGATTCAGAATGGTAGACTAGTAAGAGGAAACTTGCCATGTGGTTGCAGGGTGGGGAAAAATTTTGATAATCAGAATAAAGCGGAGTGGAACAGAGTATCCCCATTTCTGTGTCAAAGTTTCATTCTCACTGATTCTTATTGTTGTTTTTTTCTCTATTTCAGGTGCAGGTCTCAGTGTAAGTGATAACGAGTCTTGTCATGGTAGCCAGGATGGTGGCAGCATGGCTAACTCCCAGATCGTAGAGCTTAGAAGGATACCCATAGCTGACACTCACCTCTAACTCCACAGCTTCCTTGAGTTTTTGTTGTTGTGGTTTTTTATTCAAGTCTCACTATTTTTATATTTGTACTTCCTTTTTCACTAAAACACGATATGAAATTGTAGTAGAATGCTGTTACCTTTACAGAATGTTTAACAAAGAATGTTTGCTTGAGATTTTGTATATCAGAAAAAAAACTGTAAATTTTTTACAGCTGATGAGCATCAGTAGATACTGTGGCAATTGGCCTAGATTTGTATCTTTTAAGTAGATGCTACATTTCATAAACTGTAGCTTTTTTTAAATTAACCTGTACATTAACACTGATTAATAAAACAATAGAGTCTGTTTGATACATATCTGTCTGGTATTTCTCCTTACTGCTTATGAAGACGAAAGGTGAGGCAGACACCCTGGACACCCTGTTGTATAGGAAAGAGTTCTAATTGCACAGTTTTTCTAAGTTTCCTAAGCTGTACTCTTCTCGCTGTTTTTTTATGTACTCAAATCTGTGAACAAATTCAAATAAAGAGACAAGCCTTGAGCCAAAGAACTTGAAATTTAAATTGTAACATAATAAATATGCGATGATCTGAAACACACAGAGGGAAGGGGAGATGAAGAACAAGAGTGAAACGACTGGCAGCTGTGCTTTTAAGTTCTTTACCTTGCTGGTTTAAGTTCTCTCACTTTTCACAGTCAAAAATACAGGGATTCCAAAGAGTTTAATTTTCTGTTGATCTCCATGTAGATATTCCTGTTCTGATTGAAGGGCTCAAGAATTGCATTACAGCGTTAGGTCAGTACTCTGGGGCCATAAATAAGCAAGAAAAGTTTCTCCCTTGGAAGAAAAACAAATAACAGAGGAAAGATTTCAGAACTGAGGGGGGATGCAGGCTGATCTTGCAGGAATCATTAATTCTGTTTGTGCACAGGTAGTCTGGAAGAAAAACACATTAAAGCAGGAGATCAAGGGAATTTTCCTCTGGACATTTCTCACTGTAGTATAGATGTACAGTAAATGGGAATGCAAGTCTTTTATACTTTCCGGGGGAACTTGCCTAAAGGCTTCACACTGGGTGAGGTCTGACCTCACTTTTTAAACAACCTCTCCTTTTAAGATAAACCTTTTCTTGAATTTTTCATTTATATTATTTGAATATAGAAATCTTTCCATTAATTTTCCTAGAATGATATGCAAATTTTGCTGTATCTATTTAACTTTTGAGCTTAAAAAAGCCAAAACGAACAAAATAAACAAATCCCATTTCTGCATCACAGTTCTATAACAGCTAATAGGACTTCACAGCTTATAGTCATCACCTGTATTCAAAACAGACACCAACTTTTAAGGTCTAACTCTGCAAAAGCCTTGGCAGACGCAGGAAACTCTATCTAGTCAGAAAAGCCCTTAAACAAGGGCTTTTTAAGTATATATTTGAATTTGGAAATAAGAATATGTCTGTATATAACTAGTATATGATCTCCTGTATTGAGTCTAAAATTTCTGACTTGAGAATTCTGTTGGCTCTTTATACTCATCATGGTGTAGACAGAACAAAGCCAAGTCTTTTTGGTAAATGTCAAAAGTCAATGAGATTGAAGGTGGGAGTGGGGAACATTAGATGGCCTTTCCTCACAGTGGGCAATACACAAGGGTGGTCAGGAAGACCCTAAGCAGAAGGGGCAGCTGTTAAAATTGAGTGCAACTCATCATAACGCATATATAGATAACTTTATATATAGGTAACTTTATGCAAAAGTGAGCCATCAAAGCAAATTTTATAATTCACTTTTTTCCCCAAAGTACACCTGATGAAAAGGGGCTTTCTGAGCACTTGAGTGAAGTGCAAGTATCATTGAAATACATTTATCTGGAGTTAAAATCAGTTTTGGATATTTTGCAATGTGGCACTTTTTTGTTTCCCTCAGAGGAGATCTGGCTCATTCTTCCTAAATAAACTGAGATGAAGTAAACCTTGTAAGTGTTGATTTTTCTCTTCTACCCACTAAAGGCTTAATGTGAAGCCTGGTCCTACAGAATTATTGCAACACTTGCTCAGTTGTGAGCAAGTCAGGACTGTAACAGATGTTTGATTACTCGCAGTACATGCTACTACATGCAGTTGAGAAAGCCTATAAAAGAGGATGTTTGTTTGATTTGACTCATCACCATAAATGTTAATACTTTATGTCACTTCAACTTGTTGCACAAGTGGCCTGGTTAGGGATTTACTGTAAATGCATCAGCATTTTCAGAGCAGATCAGTAGGATGACATCTGCTGCAAGCATTTTCTAAATTTTAAATCTCTAGGTGGTATTCACATGGTTTAAGATCAAGAGATGAATTTTTTTATTGTTCTAAAACCAATCCTTTTTTAGCAGAAAATGTTCTGTCTGTAGAAGATTCTTTAGCTTAATAAAACAAGTTTCTCTCAGCCCCTTTTTTGCTGTTACTCGGACAGGTAAAGATACAGGAGGAGGGCAGCTCTGTGCTCTGAGTCAGATGTGCCCAGCAGCCATATCTGGGCAGGACCAGTACCTGTACACTTGGTGTAACTTAACCAGACTAAACTGCCTAAACTGACTAAGCTGCCTCCTGCAGCTCCTTGATGTCAGGAATTATTTAAGATTTGATTAAGAGTGTAAACATTTCTTTGTTTCTATGAGGTGAAATAATCCACAGCTAGGTATCTTTCAAACCAAGCGTTACCACACAGCCTGCCATATACTGACTGACTCATACAAGCCTTTGCTTTGCGCTGTAGGGAAAAACACTTGCTGCCTTTTCTGTTTTCTTATAAAAGAAGATAATTTCTTCCCAAGAAACCATTTTACATGCTTTGAAGCTAGAAGGTGAGAAGATAAAGAACTGGACACTGCACGTTTCAATATGAATCAAACAAATGACACTTTATTGCCGTCTTCTAACCCTAATATACAATTTCTTTATCCCTACACGTGATCACACAATTTATCATTGATAAAAGCCTTCTTGCACAAGGCAAACATGTGGGCTTTTCTAGTTTTCAGAGTTCCTTGGCATTCACCTATTACCTTCAGAGCTTCTTGTCTCGCCCCTTGTTTTCTTGTTAAGCAACAGCTGTCCTTCTTATGTCTCTTTCATGGAGACTTCAAGGGCAAAGCTACAGGCCTTGCTCAAGGTCATAAAAGTATTCATATCCTTTTCCTGGCTCAATCAATACATGTCCATTTTCCTCTAAAAACATTCCCACAGGGAAGAGCTGTAGTTAATATTTACTATATTTAATATTAATACCTAATACGATATTTAATAAAAATATTTACTATAATATTTAATTGAATGTATTTATAATATATTTCAAATATTATTTAAAAATATAATAAGATATGCTCTATGCAATACTATAATTGTTTATAATTCATTATATTTTTATGTGTTGCACTTTTATAATTTCTTATTATATAATAATACTTACTATATAACATTTTACACTTCACTGTGTGAAGGAGGTGTCTTTTCCAGACAAATTTCACTTAAAACTACTTACATATATATGTAGATCAGATGGATGAAAGGACGTTTCAGGAGGTTTTTTACTGCTCACATGGCAATATAATTCACCTCTTTTGAAAGATGTCTGAATGTATTTCACCTTCAAATGCATAACTGGTGAAAAATGCTAGGTTCAGCAGACATTTTAGGTGATGTTTTAGAGAAAACCACTGGTTTCACCTTTCTTGCTCTATAGCAAAAATAAAGCTCCATGTCAGTGACTTGAACGGAACTATTTGGATTACTAATTTTTTTAGAACCCAGCTGAGGGCTCCAGTATATTCCTGTTCTGTCTCTTCCATGCAAATGCTTAGCTCTCCAATATTCTACATCTAACGTCTTCCTGCTGAGGACTCTGCAGTGAGAGCTTTGATCTGCAAAGGATTAGATTACATTGGGAGCTTTACAGCAATAAGGTGCCTATGTGCTCAACATAAAATTATGTTAAATTGACTATTCATGTCAGGATCATGGCTGGACTATAAAATTGCTTAAATTCAGGCATATTCTGCTGTCAGATGCATTTCACTATAGCTTGATTTATCCTCTGGGCCTTGGGCTAGTGTTGTAGATTCTGTTTCACCAGCATTAGTGTAAACCACTAAGAAATCAGAATGTATTTCAGATTTGCTGGCAGCAGAATTTGCTCCTTTGTTACTTCTACTGACCGTAACGTGTGAAAGTAGCATATGCAAGTTTGGTCTTGTCTTTTCAATATTTTATTATGTAATTTTCACAGAAAAACATTCAAGAAGAATTTCCACTTTTAATTTCATTATTCAAAATTATTTTCTCTACAATAAATACATTGTAATAATTACAGAGTAACATTCTGGTACACAATAAATAAATGGAAATAATTGCAAAGTAACTCAAGCATTTGCAATTGCACTCAAGTATTATTGAACTACATGCCTGGGACTAATAATATGCTGAAACTGAGAAGACAGTTTGTGTAAACTAGCCTAAAAATTAGGCCAAAAACCCAAAGAATGATTTTGCTTGGTTGGTTTTAATCAAGTCAAAGTTGCTTTCATTATACTTACAGCATTTTTACAAGAAGAGAAGATTTGGAGGAAATATATGTATTCCTCTGTCTCCTAACAATGTCTGTGTAAAAACAGAAGGGTTTGACTAGAGCTGGGTTTTTCCCCAACTCAGCAGGTGGGCTTTGAAAACAGTGTGTTCATGTCTGTGCTATAGCACCACTGATCTGAGCACACAGTAACTTTATCCAGTGAAACTCTAATTTCCAAAAACTGTCTTCTTCAGTATGCCTTTACTCTTCACGAGCAAGTACATGTCACCATGTGCAGACAGACAAAAAATAATTATAGGGTGCAATAATATAGAATACAGATACAGATGTGGCTACAGGTATTCATATAGGTAGATAGATATAACTAGATGCAGAGTTAGATGTAGATGTAGATAGATTAGATATAGATATAGATATAGATAGATAGATAGATAGATAGATAGATAGATAGATAGATGGATAAAAAAAATAAATTCTGTTTCAGTCTGGGAGCTAAAACGTTGTTATGAAACAGGTTTCTCTGGACAATTCTTGGACACTTGCCTTGCAATTCCTGAACCAAAATTAAGCATGTGATTTCCTAGTTACCTAACTGGAAAGACTCAGGCATGAGATAGGATATAGAGTTGTTAAAAGGGAAGCAAAGTAAGGGGATGTCCTAAATCTCCCTTTGCTCTTAGCCTCATATAGCCCACAAGCTATGTGATGAATCTGCTGCACAACCTACTGCCTGTTTGTGCTTTGGATCTGTCTGTTCCCCATGGTAGGGTAGCAGAGGAACAAAGATTTGCCATCTGGCAAGGACCAGATGAATTAATAGATTCCTGCTTGATGTGCACACAGGAACTTTTTTTGTTGTTGTTTTTTTTTTGTTGTTGTTGTTGTTGTTGTGGGGTTTTTTGGTTTTTTTTTTTTGTTGTTGTTGTTTTGGTTGTTTAGGGTTGGGGTTTTTTGTGGTTTTTTTGGGGGTTTTTTTTGTTTGTTTGGTTGGTTGGTTGGTTGGTTTGGTTTGGTTTGGTTTGGTTTGGTTTGGTTTGGTTTGGTTTGGTTTAGTTTGGTTTGGTTTGAAAGAACAGCATGTCCTGGAGATTGGGACAGCTCAAGAGGAAAAGAATGGCCAAATAGTGACCTCGCTCCAAATCCTTGAATAATTCCTGACAAAGGGAGGTAGTGAGTTTCTCCTTGCATGGGTACAGGAGAATGGCACCACTAGCTCCCCTCCTTTGCTGTGGCACACAAGCAGCATCTGCACTTGCTACTCAAACAGGACTTGGTCTCTCCTGTTTCAGAGCCTAAATGAGCACAATTTGAGTCTGTTCTCCATGTCACAGATACCATTTGCTCTTTTTAGCTGAAATCTAAAAATACGCCATCAACTTTCTTCTGCTGAATAAGTGACCTTCCTCCCTGAGCTCCTGCATGCCCAGCACCTCAGTCCCCATGTTACTCCCCAAGGAGACTCGTTATTCACTTATTCCTCCCTCACCATTGCAAGGACATAGTGCCAATTAAGAATCTTCTGTTTTTCTATTTTGTGTAAAGTAACAGATTTCCTTCTAATTTTTTATTGTTCTGCAAAATTGTTCTGCAATTTTATTGTTCTGTTTTTTCCTTCTGTTGGTTAACATCCTAAAAAGTCATGTCCTACTCCTCCAGCAAAATATACTTGAGGGCATCCTCATGATTGAACGTGTGCTTATTTTGGCTATTTTGGCTACTGAGGTGGCAAAACCAGTTCACTGGTTGATGTGACGCCACACACGTGGATCCTGTTGCCTGTTGTACATATTTTAACTGGACATCCCACAAGTTTTGTAACACTCGTGTTCAGTTGTGGAGGCATAATGATTGCAGCTGAGGAACATAAGCAAAGAGGTTAAACTTCTGAGTGCTTCTTTGTCTTCCTTTCCTTTTGTTTTAATCACTCCCTACTGTTCCCACAGCATGATGCTCTGCCTTCTGACACAGCAGTGTGTAATGACCTAGAGTATCCAAGGCAAGTGCTGTGATCCTTCTCTGAGGATCATTCTTGCATCTTGAGAGCCAGACTTAATAAGAATGATTTTACTTCACATGGCTAAGGGGCTTCTTAGAGTTAAGACTGTATTACTCCTCAAATTCAGTGCTGGCAGAAGACGACTGTTGCACATTGGAAGACCTCTAAGCCTGATCCTAAAAGGACTAAGGATTAGGATTAGAATACCTCATATCCTGGTTTTTAGTCTACTAAGGATTTGGATAAAGTCTAACATATGACAGTCATGTGGAACCGTGTTGCGTCACCAGCAACGAAACAGCTTGCCTACCTTAAAAATCATGCTCTGCTGCAGAGTGCAGAGCGCAGAGCAAGAACAAGCCAGGCAAATACCAGGCAGTTACTAACAAGCCTTTTGACTTGTGATGGAATGGCCCATTACAAACACTGGGTGATTAATATTAAAGATCCTCAGAGCGTATAAAAGTATCCCTCAGGAGATGGACAGCTAAATCCTCAGAGTCAGTATATGCAGTTATGCCATCCAACCCCGGGGATACAGACCTTGTTTTTAATAGCAGCATGCTTTAGAGGAGAAAACAAATGGAAAAACTTGCTCTTCTAATCCAGAAAAAGAGCCTTGCATAGTCATGAAAACAGTATTTTATTCAAAGGAAACAGAAGTTAAGGTTTTCTCCTCATAAAATTAAGGCTAGCGTGATTTAAAAATGTCACTGTTTTCTGAAACCATGTGAATTAGCAAAGAAAGAGAATGTGCATCTTTTATATATATTTATACCCTCAGAAATACTGTTAGAATTAATATTTTTTTTGCAGAAGAACTAGCTGACAAAAAGTAGTGTTACATATCATATGAAGTAAGTTATCACCTAGATCATAAAACTGAGTGCATGTATACCATAAGTGGTCAGAATTCATTAGCTCTGATTTGCCTGCTTTTTATTTTAATCTGGTCTCTACTCTGAAAAGAAAATTCTTGTGTTGAAACTAATTAAAGCCCTTTTTTTTCCTTTTTGTCTTATACAAGTCTTATTGTCTTATGACTTTTATATTAGTGGTGGAAATACATATTTTGCTCAAAATTAAGTTAGTAATTTCTAGTTTTCTTGGGGGAGAGGGAAAATAAAGGCATAGTTACTTCCTTGTACTGGTGAGAGACAGCTTCTCTGTTGTGAGCTCAGTGTTTTATGAATTAAGTAAATTAATAAGCCTCTAAAGAAATAATGCTTCTTGGATTTGGGAAGGGAGATTTGAATTGTGATGTTTGCATGTCTATTTTTCTATAGAAAGAATATAGAAAGCAGGAAAGGATGAGGGATCCCATAAAGTGTGAAAAAGGTGAAGAAGGGTGTCTTCCTATAAGGATCCATTCTAAGCCAAAACTGGATGCACAGAAAACAAATTCATGACAGTGGAAGCAATTGTCTTAGCTCGGCTATTAACAGCTGTAAGATTATGCCTATGGTGACTGTTTTAGTTTGTTCTGGCAGGGTACAGTCAGCAGTGACTGCTCGACTGCCTCTTAAGGTCAGATCCTGATCTAGCAGCTTCTCATTCTAAACATCTGATTTCACTGATAAGAATTTTTACTTTGTATTTACAGCCATGAAACTCTATTCTTAAGGGAGATATCTTGTTATTAAAAATAAGTGTTATTTTTGGCTTGCAGGTGGAAAAACTGAATTTCCAGGTTTCCCATAGTGACCTGGAATACAATGTTCCTCAATTCAGAGTGAAACTGGGGTCTGTACAATTCCAGAAAATGTGACAGGATATGATTATCAATTTTAGAAAGACTGTACTCCATTGTGACTGTCTGTTTAAATTGATATGAGAGCATGCTCATCCATCTGTCCCCAGCTGTGTTGTTCAAAACATAAAAACCCAGAACAGCAGAATGTTTTGGGTTGGAAGGGACCTTAAAATCATCTCATTTCAATGCCCCTGCCATGGGCAGGGACATCTCCCACCAGACCAGGTTTCTCGAAGTCCCATCCAATTTTGCCTTGGACACTTCCAGGGATGGGGCAGCAACAGGTTCTCTAAGAAATCTGTGCCAGTGCCTCACCACTCCCACAGGGAAGAATTTCTTCCTAGTATGTAATCTCAATCAACACTTCTTCGTCTTAAAGACATTCCCACTTTTCTTGTAAATGCTCTTGTAAAAAGTGCCTCTCATGGGATATGACACCTGGCAGCTGTCTCTCCTACAGAGGATAGTGGAAGATGCCTGAGCTCAGAAGGAGCCGATGAGCAGAGGTTTGCACTGATAATCCAGATGTGGATAGCAGATCTTGCTCACTTGCAACCCTTGAGTTGTACCACAAGAGCTTCGGGTACAGAGCTTCAGTGATCAGCAGCTTCATGGCCCACCTGCTGTGGTATGCAGTGTTCCAGTATCAGTGCACATAGTGCTTGACTGCTCTTGGCTTTCCACTACAGAAAGTTGAGAGTACCTGAAAACATCAGTCTTGTTTCTGACTAGGTCTTTATTATCAGGAGGGTCATCATCCACACCCCATATACAATAGATATGCACACAGGACCATTCCCCCCAGGAAGTATCTGTGTACAGCAGAGTCAAAATGAGTTTTGTTTCTGCAGCTTCCTTTGCCCAGATTCTCGCTTTCTCCTTCCCATGTGACCACAGTGACAGCTTGGGGCAATGCTCAGGTGACAACTTGGAACTTCTCTCTCTGACAGCCCTCATCCATGTTTATCTTTGCAGGTCATGCTGTAGGGATGATCTTGCTCCCATACAGTTTGCAAGACTGGCTGGCACAGAGCTAAAACATTGCATTTGCTCCACACTTCAGGTGTCTTGAAGCTGGAGAGCTTGAAGAACTAGTAACACCTGATCAAATCCTGCTTCAAAACATCAGTTTGTGCAGTCTTATGGATCATGCAAACTTCAGCTATGTTCTGTAAGAAAATCTGCTGATGGTCTGGACCCTCAGGGCCTGCACATGAGCAGCATGTTAGAAGCTATGGAATCTGCTTTGGCATAAGCTGAGAGAGGGGACATGGGAAGCTCCTGGTTGGGGCTCTTGTGGCCCAGCAGAAAACAATGGGAGAGCAAACTTATCTTGTTGGTGTCTGAGGATCTCTTCAGGTCCCAACTTTAGTCCATGACAAGGATACCTGGGACTCTCAGTGAATTGCAGAGCATGGAACGCCTGTGCCCACAGCAGCATAGCCCACAGCCCAAGAACAACAAAACCTGTCCTATCTTACTTGTAAGCACAACCTGAAGAGTTGGTGTGAAGCTACCTTCACAATCTTCGATTATGTGTCAAATAACAGTGGTTTAATGTCTGCTGATACAAGGTACACCCATGTCTTCTTAGTCATTTTTTCTCTGAGGCTGTAAAAATAACTCTGTTGGACTCTGAGGTTGTTTCAGACTTGTTGGTTTGTTTTTTGTTTTTTTGTTTTTCCTGAATTGATCTTTAAATTATTTCCAGGAACACAAAAGGGATGGAAAAAGCCTTGCTGCTAGTTTGTTTCAGACTTTTTAGTCAGGGGCAGATAGTCTGTGATCATGTGGTTCCCTGCTTTACTTCAGTTTTCTTTCTTTGGTTTTCCAAAGGGCATGCAATTTCTTTTCATTGAGCTGATGAGAGCTTTGGCTATGAAGAAGGTATGTGAGCTCTCTGATACATGTTGGACAAACACTGTCTGGACAATTGACCAGAGACAATTGTTTTTCTTAAGCTTTTGCCTTATTCAGGAAAGATTTCCAGAGTATCAGTGTTGCCAATATAAATTGAAATGAAAATTTTCAATAATACAAAGACATGGGTTTATATTGCAATATGTAATTAAAATATGTAATGCAAATTGCAATTTTACTACCATTATTATCAAATTAGTTGTGCTGTTGCTTTTATAAGCAATAAAAATGTGAGGGTTTTTCTATGTGCCAATAAGATGGAAAAAGACCCCATTTTTAATGTCTGCTTAACTGTCTCTTGCTCTAGTACCCTGCCTTGACATATGATCTGTATATTCCCTAATGCCTGACCTGGATTAAAAACAAACACGCTTCTTAAAGTTAGAGGAAATGTTTTAGTTAATTTTGAGGGGTTTTTCTGAGGTTGTCCCTCATTTTGATTCTTTCATATCTAACTAAATTATTACTGAAGTAAGTAATATGGATAGTTACTTGTCAGCAGAGGAGGGGTGAGGAAGGGGTTTGCCTTTGCAACAACCTCACGGATGGCTAATAATAATAATAATAATAATAATAATAATAATAATAATAATATAAACAGGATGGGTACGATGGTGTGCCTGAGATATCCTTTAATCTCTCTGTGACCATGGTCTGAGAGGCAGCATCCAAAGACTAGGGGGAGGTTTCAGGTTAGCAATACCTGAGGGCAAAGATTCAGTCATGAATGAGAACTAGGAGCATGTCTGGACATGCTCACATATCTCATGGTTTTAGGCTAAAGCCTCTGCATCTGCAGGGCAGGGCCTGACCTAATGTCTAAGGCATTGCTTTTTAACAGCCTGCCTCCCAGGCTCTTAAATTTATGCCCTCTGTGTAAGGAACCTTGGCTAAATCCATGTCCATCTTAGCCAAATCCACTACCACATCTGCCTTTCTCTTTGTTTTGCAAATGCCTTCGGTAGGAATTTTTTAAAAACTCTTAACAGGAAATTTAAAAAACAGGGTAACAACATAAACACAAGAACTACAAAAATCAGTAAACCCATTTTGATTAAAGACAGAGTCCAGCTAGATAAGTTCCAATTTTTAAATAGTCCGTTGAACGTTGAATTAGTTGCTGTCATCTTCTTCCAGCTTTTTGAATCCTTCCTTGAAAATTTGAATACTGTGATGAATAGACTCACTATGATCAGAAAGGTTCATACGACATATGCCCTCCAAGTCATTGCAGCCGTGCCCATGTGCTGAGAGTAGAAAGTCTATTGCTGCTTGGTTCTTTAAGGTGGCGTGTCTGATAGCATTTACATCTGAGAGCAAGCCACTTGGTTGCACAAGGAGATAGTAAGTGGTTTGCTTACTCTGGAGGAACCTGAGATGATCCAATTGACCTAAAGCTTTTGCTGTGGCCCCCCAGGGCAGTAAAATGGAGGCAGCTATTCTCTTGTTTTTGCTCCAATATGTAACTTCATCATTGCAATCAGATTCAAAGTATTTTGTAGATCTTTTTGGTCTATTATTTTGACTATGAATCATTTTTATGTTGGGTGCCAGTAAAGTAAATCTCTCCAGGCTACAAGGCCCACCCTTAATATGTGATGGTATGCCAGGCCATGCTCTGTCCCCACAAATAAGAAACACACACTGCGGTAACTGGATTGGGTGATTACTGGACCAAGAAGTGATGGACGAGGTGCAATTACACCGTCAGCTCTGACTTTTGTAAGCTGAGGGATATGGGGAAACAGCTTTCCTAATAATTTCTCTTTATTTTGTGATTGTGGGCCTTTCAGTTGTTTCCCACTGTATTTTATTTAAAAAACTAACACAAAAATCCATTTTGACGGAGCCGTGAATTTCTGGCTCCTGGGGTTTAAGCAGTGCATGCAGGAGCTTCTGGGTCCAATGATCCCACTCATCTACAGGGTTGTGTTTCCATAAGCTATTAGGATTGTTATCTTTCATACGGGTGGCTTTATTGGTTATTGGCTGTACATCTGTAGGCTGCCCTACAAGGCAGGTGGAAAAGGGGTCATCAGGGCTGGCAACAGATAGGCACAGGGTGTCTTCTTTTATGGCTTTTGCCAACTGCCCATACCCATTTTGTTTTGGATGCAGGACTATGTAGGTCTTCATGAGGAGCATGGAGCTGATCAGGATGGCAGCAGCGACTAGGAATCCTTTGGGAGTCATATTTAATGGCATAATCTATGGGAAGCCTAAGAAAGTTAGGAAAGTATAAAGGAATTCTGCAGTAAGTAGGTGGTTGCTGTCAGGATGTGCTGTCCTCAGATTCCTTCTAGGGTTCTTCTTGTAGAGTGTCTTGGTGTTCCTGTAAAGGCTGTAGAAATGGTTTTATATTTTTTGCTGGAACCCAGCGGGGTCCTTTACCAGTAAAGACAAGAAAATCTTCTTCCCCCCAGGTAATTAGCAGGAAAGGCCCTAGAATTTGATTGGACTCTAGATCTTTGATTAGAACAGATGGTCTCTCTTTTAACTATGCTTGTGAGGTATTAGAAAAGTACCTGGTAATTGGGGAATTTGGTTCCACAAAAGGATTATTTTAAAAATTAAAATATATATATGGTCTTTTTACTATGGATAGGGTCTCTATTCCCCCTTTCTTTTGTTAGTAGGTGTTTTGATAGATAGGCAGGAGCAGTAGATGCAGATGTTTTGGGGGGGAAGTTTTAGGAATTGGGTGAGCTGGGCTAATCTTTTGGTTAGTATACGTAACAGCTTTACAGATTTTTTTGAAAACAAGGCTGAGTATTACAAGGTTAGTACAAGTTAGTAGATAATAACTAAGATAGAATTACATTTGAGAAAGACATAGAATAAGGAGTAAGAAGACTAAATGAGTACACAACTCTCTAATTGAGAGTGAAAATAAAAAGCTTCATAAACTGAATAACTTGATTTGCATGACAATATTAATTAAACATTCTATAAGATTGTTGGAATGTTGGAACATTATGTGAATAAACAATTCATATGATATGTGCATCATATGGAGCTCTTTGATGGTAAGCAGTGTTCTAAATCTTAAAATTTCTTACATTATTCTTTGTGCCACAGTGGTGTTGGCTTGTCCTGGCAAATAAGTAGAAATTAAAATTTTAAGCAAAGAGTATAACTGATCATTAATAAGTGTCTTTAGAAATTAATTTTCAGCTTTCTCAATGATGCCTTTAACATAAAAAAATCAGTTAACCAAAATAAAACGGCATGCAAACAGAAAAAGCTCTAATAACAAAACAAATTATAGCAGTCTCTTTATTTTATGGAGTCTCTTCTTCTTGGTGATGGTAAGGCTGGCTGTTTGGATAGCTGCAGCAATAGCCTTTTCCATATGGATTTATTGGTTTTCTAGGTCCCTGTAGTAGGTTTGAGAGTCCATTTGGCAGGCCACTTGGGTTCTGAGATGACTGTCACGTGCACCTGTATCCATGAATCCTAACAGAACAATCTTTTGTTGCTAAGTTCCAGTGTGCAAGCAATCTGAGACTGGTAGTGGCCAAATTGATGCTGAATTAGATCATACTGGTCTTTCCAAGAATTTGGACTCTGTTACAATTCTGAGCAGTATTAGTAATGTTGGGAATAAATTTGTGCAAAGCATATCAAGCATCATAGTAGATCTATGATTAAGTGTTTATATCCACTTTCTTTTGAAATGTGAATCAAAATTATTTTAACCTATTTTTTCCAGATAAAATATTAATAACACCACACAATGAATTTCACATTGAAGGAAACTATCCAACATCCATTATACCCACACTGAAACAAAATTATTGAAACTTCCCACCTGCCTCAATTAGGCTTTCGAAGACATCCATCATTCTAGTAATTAAGATATTTATTTTTTCTCAAACTGTACCAGCAACTGCCAATTAAAACACAACTATTTAATCATATTGAATTAGAGCTATAATAATATTAGTTATTGCCTAATAACCTTTTGCAAGCCACTAAGAAAGTAAAGTCTTGCCAAGAAGACTATTACCCTTCCACAATACAAATCAAATACAAATTAATTATAATTGTACTGTGTACCTTCACTTCTTTTCTACCACACTGTGTGAAACAAAAAGCAAGAAGCCACAGATGGGTTAAGTAATTTAATACAAATTGTAAATTGTTTCTCAAGAGGCTGTCTAGGCCTATTAATTTGTAGATCAATCATTATCTTGAACATATTTAAATGCACTTAATATCAGTAAAATGTACCAAGTGGAACAATCTGATAATGTGACTGCTACCTTCAATACTGTAAAGGACAATATTCATGTGTTTCTAGTTGTAATTGTTTCAACAGAAATTGATGAAAGTAATGATCAATTTCAAGCATTCCACCAATGTTACATGTGTCATAAATTAGGGCTAACAAGAAGTCCTATATTTTTATCCATTAATAACTGATATTTTCATTAATATTCCTGAACTAATAATTTTGAAGCCATTGTAGATGTGTTGGAGCTTTCTTCTCCTTTCTTTGCTCTTGATTAGCTGCTTTCTGGCAACGGTTCTTCCCTACTTTATTTTCATTTTAGTAATAGTCAGTGGTAGAAAATTACCAGCTCTGAACTCCTATAGCTATGGTCCCTGGCCAGTTTAGAAAGGATTTAGAAAGGGCTGAGATTTTTAAGGCGTTTTTAAGGAATGTTTAGGTGATCCTCAAAACACTGGCTGAACACTTTGATTTTCATCTGTCTCTTCTGGAATGGCTTATGTGGCACATCTTTTTCTTTAGGTGTCCTAAAGTGATTCCTGTGATAGTTCAGGAGCTTGATATGTGTGTGGAGCAACAAAATATAAAAAACAACTTCCAAATCATAGAATGTCCCCAGATGCCACATGGGTTTAACATACTTATAGGAGCAGTGGGCCCTGGGCAGCCTGGGCAGCCATTAAAATTTAAAGTGAGTGAGAAGGAGATATCTCCCTGCCTCTGGAGACAGTTAGAAGGTACAACAGTACTATCCAAGTGCATTTTTTTCTGGTTGCGTTTGAAGTTCAACAGTATTTTGCTTTGTGAATTTGCAGCAAATAGGACATGTCAAGCAATTTATGTAAGAACCAAATGCTGGATATATACAGCCTGAAGAAGTATTTTCGCAAGCTAGAAAGGAGTAATATGTGAGTTTGGAGTGCAATAATCAGAGGCACAAAAAAAAGAGAAACTTAAAAAAGCATATGTACTACCTTTCCATCTTTTTGGGCACACCCTGCAGTGAACCATGGTTTTTTTCTTCTTCTTCTAAAGGAATACATATTTTTCCAGCATCAGATGCAATATAAAAATCCAGGATTGAAAAAAAAAAGTTAGAAAGAAAAGGCCCAGCTTCAGATGAACAAGTTGTTTGTTTCTTCAGGTACATGTCTTATTTATCTTTCTTTTAGAAGAAAACAATCAGTTGCTATGTATGACTTCATTAATTAGACAAGGTAGGAAAGAACATCTTCCTTCAGCTGAAAGCGCCATGAGAGGATTAAAACTCAATTTTGTTAGGAATTGGAATGTTGCTATTATTTTGACTCTTGAGACAATTTCTCTACTGGATCTTCAAATGGCTGAAACGGGACCTTCATTTTGTTATTATATGCATGAAATACATTTGGGACACTCAGACTACTAAACATTATTGTTTTCTCAAACAAAAATATTTATTGTATTTGAAAAAACTCAACAAATACTATGCCAGTGTGTTGGTTTGAAAGTAAAACCAGTGCGAGACTCCAAGTTAGTAATACAATTTAATAGGAGAAAAGAGAAAAAATAAAATACATGCAATAATATGAAAGAAACAACCACCAACACAGTCAGAAATACAACCTGACACCCTGTCAGTCAGGGTGTTGGTAGCAGTCCGTATAAATGGTGGCTGCAGTCCTCCTGGATGACAGATGTGATTCAGTTGAAGCAGTGGTCCTGTAGAAGGCTGCAGTTTTACTCCGAAGATCCAGCGATGATGTGGAAAAGGTCCAACTTTCCTCTGGGATCCAGTGGAAAGGTCTGCCTTTGCCTCCCAAACCTCAGTTTTTTATCTAGGTAGGAAAGGCTTGGCTCCTGCCCCTGGCTGGGGCATCTCCCAATGGGATGATGTAATCTTATCAGTAACACAATAGGACTTAATGGCCCATTAACAGAAGATATCTTCTGGAGGAAGGATGGGTCGTGAATAGATAACGATGATCATCCCCCGATCTTATCAGATGGCACATCAGCAGAGGATATCTCCCACAGGGATAAGGATCACCACCCCTCCCACATTTTAACAGATGGTGATAGAATACACATTTTTGCATTGTACCCCAGGACAGCCAGTATTAGTGTATTTATAAATTAAAAATTAACTAATTTTTACATGATAGTTGCACTCCCACAAATAACAAGACAAAGTCAAGTGTTAATTAGCAATCCCCAGATTAAAATGTTTGCATCTGGTGAGCACTTATGAATAATACACACTTGTGGAGATAAATGGGTCAGTGAAGGAATAACCTCTTATGAAGGGATCTGTGCCCTCACTGGCTGCTAGACCTTGGAGTACCACAACCAATTCTTGTCATATACCAGGGAAGGTAGTTATTCTAGAACAAAAATTTACTACCTAAATCTAAACATCTTCATTTAAAAGATTCTTACTGAATATGTTGTGAACAAAGGCAGTGTTTTCCTCAGTTTTGTAAACTTGAATTAGTTATCGGACAAGCTGAACTTGTTCAGAAGCAGTTTCAGTTGATACCATAATCAGATACATAAGATGTGAAGCATTTTGAGATCCAGTGTCCCAGGACATTCAGTATTTGTACTGTTCAAGGGCTGAGAGACTGTATTAGATTTTTGGGATATTGTTGGAGAAGAGGAACAACTGAAAATCTTTCTTTAGGCGAGCATTTTGCCTTTTCATGAGAAAAAATTCAGATAGAATTCATGGGAGAGAGTAGAAAAAGAGTTTTAGAAATGTATTATGGAATATTCAAAAGAAAACAGGGTGACTGTGTGGGGCACATGTTAGGAACACAAACCATGTGTTATCATTTTGAACATGTGTTTACAGGTGAAATAGTTAACAATTCATCTGTAATGTTTTTCTTTCAGAACCAGTCCATGTGAAATATATCATGTATTCACCACATACCTGTACAGTAGCAACGCTTATAACCTTGGAAGAAATCTGTGAGGGGTACACTTGTAAGAGAACATCTCTGGTATTAACATGCTAACAACAGCTACATTTCAGTACAATCTGAAAGGATTTTCCAGCGTGCTCAGTCATCTGTAGACTCAGTAGCATTCAATGCTATATGGATATCTTTCGGCATGAGTTAAGACACTCGAAATGTCACACAAGAGTGCCTTAAGCATTCTAATATTCTTTGCCAAACCACTGGCTGTGTTTCAAGATCTTTTAAGATCTAGTAATTGTGCCCTTATCCAGAGCATGAGCTCTTGCACTTTTATTGTTGCTTTTTGTTGCTTTCAGCAAGGAAACATGACTCTGAGTGAGTTTTGCTTCTGCTTGGTGAGAGCTCATCTTGGCTGAACATTAACTTCTCCTGCTGACCATGTCCTTCGTTTTGGGCTCTACCAGTAGATTGGTGATAGCACGATATTATGGTGGTTTTGCTCTCTCAGACTTTCCATTTGCGATCCTGCTGAAGAGAGATATTTGTCAGCTGCAGCTTTAAAGGGGAAACTGAAATAATCTGACTGAAGAATGCTCTGTCTTTGGGCCAGATTCAAACACGTCATAGTCATAGAATCCTAGAATGGTTTGGGTTGGAAGGGACCTTTAAGATCTTCAAGTTCCATATCCCTTGCCATGGGCAAGGATACCTTGCATTGACCAGCTTGCTCAAAGCCCTATCCAACCTGGCATTGAACACTTCCACCAGAGATAGGGCATCCACAACTTCTCTTCAAACACTCTCAAAGTCAATACTTTAATTCTAACATGTAGTTTAAATCTCTCCTCTTTTAGTTTAAAACTTTTTCCTCTTGTTCCATCACTAACTGCCCACATAAAGGTCACTTTACTCATTTTTTTATATAAAAAGATGGCCATTTATTGATTTATATATCTATTATATTTTTTTTATTTGCACCTCCCCAACCCCCCCTCCCTCCGCTTTCTCCAGAAATCTGTAGTCCATTCAGCGGTCTGAGACAGCCTCTTCCTGCCTCCTGTGCCAGGCTTCCACCAAAGGCCACATGTCTATGGTCTTATCCCACTATGGAGAGGATGTCAGTGAGGCATTCACTCTCTGAAGCAACCCCTTGTTTGAGCTAGGTTAAGGCAAAAGCTGACAGGATAATTCCTGACAGGTTCAGCGTCCTGGAGCCACCCACAGCTGAGGTTCAGTCTGTGCAAAATTAGGTGAATCAGAACAGCAATCTGTGACAAGCTTCATGGTGACATTCTGCAAAAAGCTCTGTCTGGGAGTGTGGTGCCAAGCACAGCTCTTGGCACTGTGAGAATCAGAGAAGGAACAATGCAAAGTGGAATCCTCCAAGGCAAAACTGTGCCATCTATGTGAAAAATACAGAAGTGAGTTGACAAGTGTGGTGGTATCTATTACATTTAGAATTATACTTCCCAGCTGCTGAAGCTGATCGTTTGCAAGGCAACTTTTTGAGACTGGGCTGCAATTTTACATGCATATTTAACATCTTTCCTGATGAATGAGGAGAAGATATGGGGAAATTTTTCAGAAAATATGCACCTATCCTTGTTTTTGTTGTTGCTGTTCTTAAAGCCTGAGAAAATTGCTGGTTTTAAGTGCTCTGTGAGGTTTGCTGAAGACTGTGAATTTTTTGAAACAGTAATGCATTGTCGCTTCCCTGCGAGTTCTCAATACCACAATTGCTCTCTTGCTTTGTTGCATCAGTTGCTTACACTTAATTGGTTTCTACTGTGATATGGATAACTTGTACAGAGCCCTCACATAAAGTCAAAACAGATTTCTCTATCTAAATATATACTGAGATGATGGCTTCCATTCTGCAGTAGGCAGGAGGAAGTTGAGCAGACAGAGGTCTTGTTCACAAAACTTTTGAGGCTTTTTATTTGTGTTTAGAGAAATATTCAGTCCCATTCCTCAGCAGACAGCAATGCTGAATCATATGCTGTATTACTGCTGCATATCAGCCTGGTGCTTGACTAAAGAAATGGCCAGTCCTTCCTCCTTATTTATTTTATCAGGTATCAATGGCAAAACAAAACTTGTTTTCCATGCAAGGACAGGATCTTCTTCTCCTCTACATCTTCCTATATCTGCTACTTTTTTTACCCCAAACAGTATGGAAGGGTTAGTTTTGCACAATTTCTTCCCAAAACCTTCAGTAATGTGGGCAGGTACTGCCATGATGGAGGTCAGGACAGATTAAGGCTTATACGGTTTAGTCCTATGTGTGGGTTTTAAATCAGCAGATGAAGTTGTGGACCTACATATTCTATTATTTTGCACCCTAAATGGGATGGTGCTACAGAACCATAAACTATTATCAGATCTTGGGATTAATAAATTGTTATCAGATTTTATATCAGGCTAGAGTTCTGATAAACAGGTGTATGCTTTGATTTAGGGATAGATTTTGCTATTAAATGCCACACTTTCACAGAAATGACATCTGACAATCCAGCTTTCAAATTCTCTTCTCTGTAACCAATTTTTGACACAAGCCTCAACTCTCTTCTGACTTTTGAAGAATAAACAAGGACAAATATTTTTCTTCAGCATCACAAAACAGTATCAGTTAATTTTTATTCCCAGTTTTAAAGTATTTTGCTGAAATAACAGTTGAAGTGGTGTTGTATTTTCCCAGCTTGCAGAGTAAAATCTGTCCCCAGGAGTTTAGAACATGCCTATTTCTTCAAAACTGCTAAAACTGCCAGTGTGGGTTTGGTATTTTTGTGCGGCTTTTTTCTTTTTTTCTTTTTGGATGCGGGGAGAGGGTGAGGTGAGGGCAGGTTCTTGGTGGGGTTTTTTTTTTGTTGTTGGTTTTGGAGTTTCTTTTGTATTTTTTCTAAAGGCCAGGTAAGGAGAGAGGAGAAGAAAATAATGGATTAATCTGGAGTGTCCCATAGAAAATATACACTGATCAAACCTGTTTAGCCTTTATTTAAACAGTTTCAGTAGATGGCAACCCTCCCCTTAATCAACAATAATACATTATTTTAGGTATGTGCCAACTCCTCATCTTGGCTAGTGCATTTCATTTGGAGCTTGAATTAGGAATCTATTTTTCAAAATGCCTGCTATAACAGCCTTCTCCCCTCCTGCTTTTGCTGAGCATGGAACTGTCACTGTCTACCTCTCTCCAATATGAGTGAGTCAGGAAATTTATTAACCCTTTAGCTTAAACCTCAGGGTAGCATCCTGGTCAGTGTGTACTGAGTTAGACTCTGCTCTCCCAAATAACTAATGGATAAAGCTCTGGAAAACTTCACAGGGAGCAGTTGTCAGTTACTTGGTACAGAAGTTAATTTTAACCCTATTCTTAATCTGACTGCCCAAATTATTTTGCTAGCGATGAGATAACAAGCTTACCATGTGGTGTTGCTCTACAAGAAATGCATTTTGTTAATTTTTATTTTTGGCCATAATATTTTCTTTCCCTGATTCACCCTCCATATTATGCAGATTTAGTACTTTAGAGATGCCAAGGCTGATCCAGAAAGCTAAGCAAGAATTATTTTTCCTTGACCAAAACGGAGGAATCTAAATTTGAATGCTATGTTAATCTTAGATGTTAGGCAGCATTAAGAGCAGAAGTCTCAATATGTTTACCACTAGTATATGACAAATTTATTTTCACACCTTTTCCAAATATACTCTAACCTCTTTTTTTTGTTGTTGTTATTTTTTCTAAGATAGCTAGTAAAGGGTATTCTGGAATTTCTACTGGAAATTTCTACTGAAATTTCTACTTGCTTAGAGACAGTCAGCCCCATCTAGAGATGAAGTCACTGGGATATAAAGGTATATCAGTCTGCCATGATGCCTGAAAATTTAGTCACATAAATTCCACTAACAAATGAGGACCACTGCTACTAAATGTAGGTGGGAACAGAATCAATTTTACCTCCATGTTTTTGATGTACCACAGAAAATAATCTTTTTCCAGAAAAGAGATTCTATTTCCTTTTACTTCTCACTGAACATACAGCAAAATTATTTGTACAGCAACTGAATTATCCAGCAAGCATTTCTGTTTTATTTTCAGGCTGTAAAACTCCTCAGATATTGTCAAGAACTATCAAGAGACAACCAGATTCCTGGAACCTTTATCTGAAAAGAAAAGCTGGCCCACATATAGCCTAATTTCTCCAAATTTTCTGATAAATAGCAGATTTTCTGCTGGTACAAAAATTACTTTCTCTTTAAATTTTTTTGACATATTTTGCCAAGATCTTGGTAACTGCGATTTGGCAAATGATTTCTGTCCTGATGTTCCTCCCCTTGGAAGATTAAAAACCTCTTAGCTCACCACAAAGTTAATCAGCATTGTGATGTCTCTGTACCATTTAAGATAATCAGGCATTACTGTTTTTTAACAAGACTGCTGACTTTGATTAGCAAAGCCTAATAAGAAAAATCAATACATTGAAGACTAAACTTACAAACATTTTGGTATCATGCAGCATTAGGAAAACTTCAGGCAAACAAGCACGAGTGGTATTCAAATTTCCATTAGTCACTTAGAGTGGAAAATCTGACGTGATTGTCAATTAGTAAGACAGGATATTCAGCTTATTTAACCAAGAAACCACAGTGCAGCGTGAGGTTCCTGAGTTAAAACAAATACTTCATCACAAAGGTACTTTGACATTTCTTGTGTTTATTTAAGATTAGTCATCATTCAGGTACTTAAAAGCTATAAAACTGAAATCATGCAGACTTTACCAAAAGTAGGTCCTACTCTTCAAGTTTCATAACTTTTGGTGAGTTTATACTGTACTGAAGGTTAATGATGAGGTAATACCTGTTTAAGATGTCAATTTAAAAAATACAGAAGGCACTGAGCATCTTCCTGTTGCTGCAGCAACAAGCTGTCTTTCTTTCTTGTGCTCGGATTAATAGTTTGATGCTTCCCAAACTGTGAGTCAAAAGAGCTGCTTATGCCTTTCTGCACTGTGCCAGCCTTCAGAAAACTTGTGTCAGTGTGTACCTTATGCAATGGGAGCTCAAAGGCCAGTGCATTTTGAATTACAACAGTTTTTGTTTGGCCTTTTTTTTTTTAAGCAAGTTTCTTCAGAGTTTTGTCAGGTTATAGCCACTGCTCAAAGGCCAGTGTATTTTGAATTGCAACAAAGTATTTGTTTGGCTTTTTTTTTTTTAAGTACGTTTCTTAAGAGTTTTGTCAGGTTATAGTCGCTGCTTTATGCCTGCAAATGGATTGTACAGAAGTGCATGGGAGAAAGAAAGGGGTGGCCAGAAAATGTGATTGTAGCTTTTTCTGTCTCTATGCCCTGCAGTAATGGTGACCAGTGGTGACTCAAGATTAAACAATTCTAGTTTCAAAGAGCTGTTAAGCCGATTCATCAGAACTCTGAGTTCTACAACCTATATGTGCTACCACTTCTCTTGATTAGGGTTTGGTTACTTGTTACCTCTATTGTTACTCTAAAGGCCCTATTCATGCTCCATGTAGGGCCAAGTTAGTGCTATTCTTGAGAAAATGATGGCTAGAACATATTAAAATAGGTGCTCTGACAGATGCACTATGTTCTGATTTGTGCTCTTTTCTTGTTGGCTCTGCTGCTGGACAGATAATTGCTCAGATGGGAAGTCTATGTTTCAATAAGAGGCCAAATATGTTTGTTTTGAAGTTAAGGGATCAGGCTGAAGAACAATCGGATCTTGAGGAACTTTATCAAGAAGAGTGACTGAAGCTGTTGGAGTTTGCTGTGACTGACTCCATGCAATGGACAGGGGCTGACCCTTCACTGAGATGGAGGCACAAAAGTATTACTGGACACTGGCCATAAATGAGAGGCAAGAGAATTCCTTCAACTCCAAGGAGGAATATCCTCTGAGAGCAATGTTCTGATGGTTTTTGAGTGAAGTGGTTTCTCCTCTCCATAGTCAGAGGCGGTGAAGAGGAGACCTCTATTCAGCCAAACTCCCACAGCAAACAGCCAGGTTGTTTCATGTGGCTCACATCATCTCCTAGGTTGACAGGCCTCTCCTTAAGTTCTTTATAAATCATGTGAGCCCTGTTCCTGCCATGTGCAGCTAGGAGTTTGGTTTTGGAGTAGTTAACTTTGCAGACATCTCTCCTCAAGGAATAATGCAAAACTAACCACTTTTGGTGCACAAATGGCTTGCTTTTATCAAAAGTGTTGAATGTAACCAAGGAAGAAAGTATGAGCTTCTATCACAAAAAAAAAAATAAAAATCAGAGAGTCCAATTTTCTGCCAACCTGTTCTGCCTTCATTTGGATTTGAAAAAGAACACTTGGTATCCTGGAAAGGATCTCATGAGATTGTGAGATCCAGAGCAAGCCAGCAACAAGCCTGGTTGGGTCAGGACTAGGAGTCCTGGCTGATACACATCTCTGAGCAGAACTGTGTCCCTCCCTTGGAGGAGTGAGGGCAAGAATAGCTAATTATGTCAGATCTTCACCATCAAATCCCTCCATTCAAAATCAGGTTATGATTATCTAATATTATACAAAGACCAAGGCCAAATGAAACTCACTTCCTCTTAATTCTGAAATTTTCTCAAGCATATTCAGGGAATAGATATTTTAACATAATTCATTTAATGTACCAAAATGAGACAATATATTGTGACACTGTTGACATTTTTGTAAAAAAAAAAAAACTGGGTGAAAATTTTTTATTGCTTTGGTAGCTGGATTTATTGTTTGCTTGTTTTTTACATTAGCCAATGAGTCAACGTAACTAAATAAAAAGATATTGGCCAATGTCTTCATATTATATCTGAACACAGAACAGAGTTAATCTTCAACAATAGGGTGTGCCAATTATCTGCCAAACAGCTTGCAGAGCTCAACGACTCCAAGTAATTTTGCCAACATCCTGAAAATAGGTGTTTATGCAACATCCCTTCAAATATAAATAAAAATCAAGATATATGATGAAATTACATTCTGTGCCTCAAAGGTGGTGATTTTTCATTCTTTCACTACTTTTCACATGATCACATGATAACCAGATCATTTAAGAGGGAAAATGCAAACTGTTTAAGGTTTGCAAGACCTGTTACATCATTTTGGAGATGCCCTGATCTTTTCTTCAAGAAGACTCCTGTAATATTTACTGTGCTATGATGCGTGTGCCTTCTTACTCTTTTATCTCCTCTTTCTCCTAAGACACTCCTGCAAGCACCTGGCTTAATTTTACTACAGTTGGATTAGGTTTGGCCATTCAGCATCATTTGAGAACACTGAATTCCTGATTACTATGCACTGGTATTATATAGAGAGCTGGCTTCTCAGCCAAAACATTTTTCTTAGCCTTGCAGAAATTCAGTTCCTTCTTGATGTGGAAAGTCTGAGTAAGTAGTGCTGGAAAACTCAAACCTGATGTGAGAACAATACTGGAAAACAGTTATTATAATGACGATGTAGTGAACAGAGAAAAAGTTACTTGAAGAATTGTAGATGTATTTCTTTTGGTTGTCTCAGAATGTTCTGGAGAAACCAAGTCCTCCCTTGTTCAAAAGATTAATTGTTCACTTCTAACTGGTTCCAGTGACATTAATTTTGTATTAAAGGAATTTCTCAGGTCTGTGAGTGAAGGTGGAAGTTGGTATATTCCCATATGACATGAAAGTCCTGTGCTTTTCCACTGTATTCTTGATTAATTGCTTGCAGACATTGCTTAAGGAGGAATTTTGAATGTGATGAGTCTAGGTAGAGGAGGGGAGCCGCTATTGTCTCTGGGCTTAAATGTTATCAAGGCATACTGGCTACCAGAGATTTCTCTCCAGTAAGAAGTGATCATCCTGTTTTTATTTCATTCTTATTCCTTCCCATAAGTAACACAGCATGGAGTCCTAGCAGCAAGAAAACTTGCACGATTTCCTTATAAAATTTTCTTCTTGGGAAAGTCTGAGGAGTTGGTTTATTATCTTCTTTTTTTTTTTTTTTTCTCAGAGATTCTAAAAAAGAGCAAATTGTAGTATGGGGTGTGTTATTCTTGATATTCATCCATTTAGAGGTGTTGCATAGCCACAAGTCTTGTACTGATTTTTCATGCCACTTGTTAGCCAGTTGATTGTGACTGCACTTGCATAGCAAGCTCCAGCACACATGCAAGACACTCAGCAGCAGCCAAGTTCTGGAGGAAAGAGTCCAGCCTGAAATCAGAAAATTCCAGTGTGGTCCAAGTGAAGTTGAAGGACAATGAGAGCATTCCTTGTGGACTCCAGAGAGGAGATCGATATGTCTGTTATTTGCAGTTACTTTTGAAAAGATACAGAGGATGAGCAAAACACTGGTAGGCTGAAATAAAAGTAAAAAGAAAAATTAAAATAAAATAAAATAAAATAAAATAAAATAAAATAAAATAAAATAAAATAAAATAAAATAAAAAGAAATGCCTGCTGTCTATCATACTTTAAAGAGGAAGAAAAGAATGAGATGGCAAATTGTGTCTCAGCTTACTAGAAAGCTCTGAAGAAATACTTGGCAATTGCAGCAGAATTTACAAGTATCTTGAAGAAAACAAAGAACTGAGACATGGTCAACAAAAATATGTCAAGAATTAATCATGTCTAAACAATATGATTTCTGCCTTTGAAAATATGGAAGGCTTTCTCAATAAGTAGAAACAGCAGCTGTTATGCATTCTGGCTTTAGCTTTATCATAAGTGTTGTTTCACCCAACATTTTTGGTGAGGAAGCATGTTCAGGTATATGTGCTGAAGGCTCAGTGCCATACTACTTGGAAAATTGCTCCCAGAATTCAGCAGCTTAAAGTCAGGGAATACAACCTCTGTGTGGCACTCAGGAGCAGTTCGTGCTAATGATGGGATGATGAAATGAGAGCATGGTCATTAAATTCAGAGGTAACATTAGGCTGAAAAAGAGTAAGAACATATAGACAGGCTAAACTTTATAATTGACCTTGACAAGCTGATGAATACAAGTCAACACGGAGAAATGCAGAGCATTGCACCTCAGTGGGAAACATCTTTTCAAATGGAGAGCAGACTTAAAGAAGTATTCAGACTATTGAATAATATAATTCTGAAGGGCAGAATGAAAAGAAACTAAGTCAGCAGCATTTTGGTAAAAAGGGTCCTATGAACGATTGTGATCCATGGGCTGTACAAGATACTAGTACTGTTCATGTGCGAAAGTAACTCTAAAGAAGTGAAATTAGATGAGCTGTGTGAATGAGAATAACCTTTCTTCATCACTCAGTACTACATAGTTAACATGACAATGCTGTAATCTAGACAACATCTTGTGGTTTAACTTATTCTGGTTATCAGTTGGGAGGTGGTTCCCTATAGGGAACCTGGCAGAGCCAATCAACTGGCTAGGTTTGAAGAGACAATCAGCTGGCTAGATTTGAAGAGCCAATCTGCTGGTTAGATTTGAAGGTTGACACCTGGTTAAACCACTTAAGAGTTGGATACACCCCTGTGAAAAAGTACGTTTGAAAACGAACAAAGCCTGGAAAAAGTCTTTTGGCTTACAGCTTTTGAGGCTCAGGCCAGCCCTGTGTGGCCAGGTTGGCTCAGCCTGCAGTGTGGCGTGGCGTGGCCTGGCTGAGACTTTCTGCCCCCTAAGGGGTGGTGAGTAGGGTGATGAGCCCCTCACCGGGGAGCCCACCAGTCCCTTTCTCCAGCAGTGCCACTGGGCCATGCCGGCTGGAGGCCATATCAGCACCAGGAGCAGCCATGCGGCAGGGACCAACACTGCGCACCTGGAGCAGTGTCACACGGCGTGGCTATGTCAGCATGACTCACAATATAAACTTTGTTTACTTCAAGACCAGTGCCAAATGTGGCTGCTGCTGGCCTGGTCTGGGAGAGGCCATGCGGCCAGCACTGCTCAGCCAAAATCATCATGGCTGGGACTGCACAACTGAGGCTCCCTGGGCATTAATCACAATGAACTTTACTTGCTTATCTGCTTTGAGCCAGCCTTGCTGTGGACAGAAAGATAAAAGTGGTGGCAGCTTTTCCTGTTTTCTGTGGCCCGCATAAAGGGGGCCCAGAGTGGGGCCAGTATGGTGTCATGGTGTCAGTGGAGACCCTGTGACCAACAAAGAAACACAGCGAGTGATTTCCCTGATGCAGAACTCGGACAAGATTAACTTTTCAGTGCTGCAGGACTCTATAAAAATTGTTTCAATTGATAAAGCTTGAGAACAAATGAATCTATGAACACCAATTCTATCTTAAATCAGGAAAAGGAAAGTTGAGGACACTTAGAGAACAACATGGGACTCTGTGGTCAGTGAAGAAGGAGTCAAATCCCAGGTAGGAAGGGATCGAGGAGATGCCTTAGTCTTGGAGTGAAATTCTTTTGTAAGTCTATGGTGAAGATATATTTGATATATCAAGACTTCATTTTTTCCTGGAACTCATGGAAATGCACTGGAGGGATGTAGCGTTCTAACACAGTTGTGTGATGAGTGACCAGTATAGAATCAAGTAGATGTTGCTGTGATCCAATAAGAAACTTGAACAGAGAGAGATGAGAGACATGAGAAACTTTGCCCCAGGGATAGAGGAAGAAAAACCTCTGTTCCCAGAGATAAAAGAACTTTTGTTTTTATGCTAGAACAGCTCATCCTTAAAATATCACCCCATAAGTTGATGTGGCCCATGAAAGCAGCTGTGGAAAAGCTGCAAGGCATGGGAGGAACTTTGACACTCCAAACAGATTTTTCTTTCCCTGCAGCTGATTCTCTGATTCTGTGACACCAAAGCCATAAGAGAACTGTTTCTGGTGGAGACAGTCTTCATGGCATGGCAACAGAGACTCCTCTCCCTAAGTGAACTGAAGACTATTCTAGAGGTGGTAAACTGACTGGTGAAGTCTCAGGTTTTGTCTCGTTATGTCATCAATGGGAAAGAAAAGAGGGCATGGGGGGAGAAGTGTTCTGGAAGTTTATTTTCTTGTTATTTCTCTTTTAATTCTATTAATAAAGTTTTCTTTATACCCTTTAAAGTTTGAGCCTGCTTTGCTCTCCTCCTGACCTTTATCTCACAGCAGAAAATGAATAAATAATTCTGCCTGTGCTAGACCCACTACACAATATTAATGAAAGAAATGGTCAAAGATATAGGAGAAAAGATCTCCAAGAGTGTGATGGGTTGACTTGGGAAGAAGAAACTCAGAGAGAAGTTCTCTCTAAGGGAGCTTCCTCTGGGGGGTATTGGGACACTTTCAACAGCCAATGGGAGAAAGTTAGTTTGCTCTGTGAACACACATTTTGAAGGAAGTAATCCGGAACTGAGGCTCTTTGTCTTTCTGGTGGCTGAGCAGGTAACATCAACCCTAGCTTCCCCCCCACCCCCTCCACCATGCGGTGGGGGAGGCCCGGGAGGCCACGTGGGTCCCATTTGCAAACGAGGAGACCCGATGGCCGGGAGGAGGAGAGGCTCGTTGATAAGACCTTCACAACTTCCTCCTCCACAGGCCTGGGGCTCTGAGGGGGAGCCCAGCTCCTGCTGCTGGCTCAGAGCAGTTTTGAAAGGGCCAGGCCTGCCCAGCCCCTACTTGCCCTAGGCAGCTGGGCCCTGTCTGGAAGCAGGGGTGACCATGAGCAGTCTGGGGCTGCAGCCCAGCCCCAGAAAGGCTGATTGATATCTCAGCCGCCCCCACTCAGCATGGCCTGAGCCTGGCCCAACTCTTGTAGTTGTGATTGTGTTAAACTTTAACTCTTTAATGTTCAGATAAGATTTGCAAAAACCTCTGGCTTTCCTTTGAATATGAAAGGGAATAAGAAGATCTCTGAAGTCAGTGACGCAAGAGCTAAGTTTTTTAGATGGAAGGAGAATGAGGAGATGCTGTCAAGATGGCTGAAAATCCTTTTGTAAGATTGTAGGGATGAACTGATGTACTGAATATTCCTATAAACCATGGAGAAAGACATGGGGGAATGGAGATGTTCCATTTGATGGATGATTTGACCAAAAAGCACCTGCGTTGAGAATCTTTGCCCTGAGGAAAGAAGGGGATCTCGGTTTTCTGAGGATGAAGCATGAACAGAGAGAAAAGAAATGAAGAAAACCTTTGCTGTGGAACATTTCATTCTTAAAAGTAATACCCCATGAGACAGACATGGCCCACATCTACAGCTTTGGGAAGACTGTGGAGTTGGGAGGAGTGCCACGATTGCAGGTTCCCAGGCAGATGCAAATCATGAAAAATGAAACCACAAGAGGACTGTTTTCTTCCTTCTTATGGAAAAAATCCCTACAGCTTCAACAAGAGGAGGCTTCTCTCTCCGGAAGTGAACTGGAAAAGACTGAGTTGGGAACTGACTGAAGTAGTTGTTGTATGTTTGTTTTGTTGTTATGAAGGTTGGAGAGGGAAAGAAGGAGTGGCCTGAAAAAAAATCTTATTCTGAATTTGGTTTTTTCCCTTCTCTTTGTTTGTGTAGTTAATAAATTTCTTTTTTTATACTCTCATAAGTTTTAGGCCTGCCTTGCTTTTTTGCTCCTGGTTCTGTCTCACAACAGAAAAACGAGTTTATCAACAAAGTTTATCAAAACGAAGACATTATTTGGTGCATTGGCCAGGAAACAAAATTAAACCAAGACAAAGAGGAAGACAAGAATTGTTTAGAGTTTTGTCTAATAGAGGAAAATAAGCCTTTTAATGCACAAAAATAGTTGAAAAATCAAATCAGCCTGTTCCATACACATAAGAAAGGGATCAGAAAGCATTGAGTTTACTTTGCAAAAAGGGAGCTTTAATTATTAGCTAAGGTTTTTTCTTAGGGATAAGGAAGTACTGTGCAGAAAAGGTGTGGAGCACTGGTGTCATGTTGTAGTTGTGAAGAACAGGTTAGGCAAATGTTCTTCGGGGATGACAGGTATGAATGAAACTGCTTTAGTCTGAAGGATGGAAAATGGTCCTCATCGGGTTTTGTCTCATTTTCTACTCTGTGACATTGGCTAGTCATCAGGAAGACTTTAACCAGATGTCCAAACTAACTTGCAAGCCTCAGTGCAGCTCAATGCAGACTATGGGTGAAGCAGCTAGGAGACGCCTGTAAAATGAGCATAGATTTTAGGTAGAAATGCCCAATTTTAAACCTTTTCTATTCTGCTTGCATGTGAAATAGGCGTGTTATCTCTTTTTGTGATCTTCAGGTTGACCATAGGTCCCCAAGCAGAGGTGTGTAGCTGTAGTCAAAATCAGATGGACATTTTGAATTTAAATTCATAGCAGATAGAAATATCATGATCTTGGACGGTAAAGTACACACAACTGTTGTACTAAGCACCAACAGATTGGCAAGAGCAGCCCTTTTGTTTAATGGTTGTCCCTTTTAAAAATAACGTTTTCATGTAGCAGTAAATGAAAAACAAATAGTGCTTAATTTATCACAGAGTTGTTTATTTTAGATCAGTCATCCATATACAGATTATTCAACTCTTGATTCAAATGTTTTAGTATCTTGGTGGCAAGGTTTTTATCAATTTTCAAATTGTATCTCTTTGTCTTTCACTGCACAAACAATGAGAATGGAAAATTGCTCAAGCTGTAATAATGAACATCATTATTTTCTCCACTTTATTCATCTCCCTAATAATTCTGGGTGTTTGCTGTGTCTGAGATGAATAGATAAATTTGTAGTACTTTCACTGGAAAGAAATAGAACTTTATTCTTTATGTCAGCATATACTTTTCTTAAGGTAATCCTTTCACAGCATACTAATATGCATCTGGTAAATTTTTCCTTCATGTAGAAAGATACACGTGTGAAGGCAAAAATGATACAGAAATTTTTTGAATCTACCATAGAGAGTGCAAGAAATATCAGTGCAAAAGCTGACACTCTAAACATGCTGCTTCACTTCAGTGTTATCCTCACTGCACAAAAAAAACCATGGGAATTTGACATTCTTGTTTCTTATTGGCAGAAGTGGTCTGTATTTGCTTTCCTAAAGAGTTAAGGGTCATGACTGAGAATGACTGCTATTTTTTGAAACGCACTTAATGCAAAAATCTTAGCAAATAAAAAATCACTAGTAGAAAATCCAGGTTAAAAGAAGACCAAACAGTCCTTCATCTCTCTATATGCTTAGAAAAAAAACAATTAAAACCCACTTATGTGAGTTGACCTAAACTACCAAAGATCCAAACCATTCAACTAAACTACTAGCAAAGGTGCATCTTATGAGGCTGATTTCCAGAGTAACATATGCATCTACATAAAATCTTTCCTTCCATAAGAAACTAAGATTCATATTCATAGAATATGGACTATTTTGAAATGTTTATTTTGCTGGGTAGCACTTTTGTTTGAGTTGAACATGTGTCTTTCAGGTTTTAATGCCATGTTATTAAGACAGCTGACAAATTGCATTGGGTTTATGATCACTTTGTTGTTACATTCTAATACTGCATTATCAATATATTTTCTTGTCATTACAATACATAAAGCATAATTGAGATTGTTAGAAAAAAGATTAAATTTGTTTCAAATTCTTCTACAACTCTCTAGCACCTACAGTGACCACTTCAAATTGATGTACTCTTTTCTGAGAGAAAAGTGAAACCCATCTAAGTTAGCCAAATTGTATTATTTGGACATATCAGATATTTCAGAATAGAAATATTGCTATTCTTGTTTTCCTTTCCTTCATCAGAAAATGCTGAAAATATCTGTGAATAAAGTTTTGTAGTTTTACAACTAAAGATCTGAAAGTACACTGGCACATATTCCCTCCCTTGTGTGATATTGGGAAGTACTGTGATGAAATTATTTTCCTCAGTCCTACATATCAGTCTGATTTAGTACCATCATTGTATTAAAAAATATTACTTTAAGAACTGAGATTATATGTACAAAATCATTGTGGTTTAGAGAAAGTGTAATATGTATTATGTTTACTTTCTATTGTGCTTCTTCACATGCAAGCTTTAATGTCTATGCATGTCATCATCCTTACAGAAGCACAAAGTTTTTAAGATTTTATTATGTCATATCACTTTATTTCAGGAATGGAAGACTTTTCAACTTAAAGCACAATGAAATTGTGATTACAATGGAGTACTATACCAAAGCAATACATGTTCATAGTACTGCAACCTAGGATTTTCAATGATTTAATGACATCAGTTTTTCTGCTGACTTAATCTTGTCAGCACAAAACAGTTCATATACACAAATATGAAGTGTCAAGGCAGCTTTCTTTCCTTAACCTATCTATAAGTGTGTACATTATAAATATATGATCCTTCTTGTTCCCAGCTTCTTGTATTGCACTAAGAAATTGTTTTACATTTGCACTAAATGGTTTATCCCGTTCTCCCCCCCCAAGCTGTGGCATGGTAAACTCCTTCCTTTTGCCCCTCCCCATTGGTAGCATCCCATTGGTTGCGGGTCTGTTCCTCCCCTCCCCTTTCCCTGAGTTTAAAAGTGCCCGCCATCTTCTCTCTTGCTCTCTTTCTCCTCTCGCCATTTGCGTGATGCAATAAACTGTAGACAAATCTTCCCATGGTAGAAAAGAGCCTTCTTTGGTTTTTTGCCTTTGTCTATGAGGATTTCCCACTCCTCTCTGGTCCAGAGCTAGCCAGAGAGAAAAAGGGATTTACCTCACCCACTCAGTTCTTAAATTTAGTGGCATTCGAGTTTTATAGGTTTGTATGCATTTTGTGAGCAAATGTTCTATTACCAGCTTAAAATTTGTTTTTCGTTAGTGGATATGCATAATTTTTTGCTTCTTCTCTTTGAAGATTCCCAGAGCTGTGGACATCCTTTCCCTCTCCCATCCCACTGTCTACAGCACAGTCCCAAATAACTGTGTCAGTGCTACAGTACCCACTGAGCTGTATCAGAAGAGAGGAATGGTCCACCCCATCTATAAGGAGAGCTGTTGTTTCCATGTACTCTCCAGGTAAGATTAGTTCAGTGCTGTGAAATCAAAATGTGTTGAGAGAGTGTTCCCAGACAAACAGCTGCTGTGTTAGATTTTCATCATCAAGGGATTGATGAGATTTTCCATTGTGCCCTGGAGATAAGAATTCCTGTCTTTCTGCTAGTTATATTTTAGCCTACCTGTTGTTTCTTTATTTGGAAAGCTAAATACAGCAGACTTTGTGGGAAAGACTAAATACCCTTGCAGGGATACTGCTTCTAAGACACCTTTTCTATTGAACACTCAGTCCACTGATAACTATAATTTAGTGTGTGGACTTGCCTCATCTAATGTGCTTATATAATGGGTGCTTTACTGACTTAAAGTGGACTCTTTGTGGATTCATATATGCACAGTGAACCTCAGCAATTAGTAATCCAGAGCCATAAACCTGGCTGTGGCTGTGTTAAATGGTGCTGAAAAATTGTTTTGAGGCCTTTTCTATATAGGTAATTGGAGTTTTCCCTCTTTTTGCTAATCAGCTCTCTATTGTATAACTCAGCTGGCAATCAGCTGGCAATCAGGGAATGCAGAGGATCCCACGGAGGGCTCTGGGAGAGTCAAAACACTGCTTCCAGTTAAGGACTTTATTTGACGTCCAAACAAAGAATTATAGTATCTGTGTATGTGGAGGGTTGGTTAAGCAGCACTGAAAGATTTGGAACACTCAATCTTGTTTACTTACAAGGTTGGAAACACTTTGGTGTTAGTAATTATCTCTGTAAAGTGTGTTGCAAAGACTCTCAGTACTGCTAACTCAGGATGACATTCACTGTTAGAGAACAATTCCTATCTTCGCCATTATTTGGCGAAGCCACAACCTCTTAGAAAGAGAGCTGGATTCTCACCAAGTCCAACATTTCCACAAACCTACAACATTGATGCCTTTGAATGTCCAGCTCAAATGGTAGGCAGGTGTAAAATACATTGGGCAGGCTCAAATACTTGACACCTAAATCCAGAATTTACAATTGGGTCAAGGAACATGAACCTAACAAGCAGCTAACCAGATAAGGCCAGAAAATATGAAATTTTTAAGGACATTTGCTAAGTTCATTAACTACCAGGTTGTTGCAATAGTACAAGAAGTAATAGTTTAAATCCAAAAGGTAAATTTAGATTAGATATATGAGAGAAGTTGTTTTACAATGAGGATGGTGAAACACTTGAACAGGTGGCCCAGAGAGGTGGTAGATGTCCCATCACTGGAAACATTCAAGGTCAGGTTGAATGGGGCTCTGAACAGGCTGAGCCACTTGAAGTTGCCCCTGGTCATTGCAGGGAGGTTGAACTAGATGGCCTTTAAAAATTCCTTTGAAACCAAATTATTCTGTGATTCTGTGATATGCCATGCACACCGTCAGTTCTCTCATTTGCATAGACTTTAACTCCCACAGTAGCCCTTCACACATCTTAATTCCTAATCTCACTAAATTCTGTTGTGTGTTCTTCACAAACAAAAAATATTTGAGCAGAATAGAACATTGGATCATAAATGTTCCTTCAGAAACCTGAACTGGTTTAGTAATCTAAGTGGCATAGTTAGCTTTCCTCTTGAAAACTTAAATAATTCACTCGACATGATATCTTGGTTTTGTGGAATGTGTGAAGACAAAGCTCACATTTAGAATTTCTTTGAGGTTGTTAATAAAAGTGGTAATTAAAATCGCATAGTATATTTACCTATTGTCTTCCCAAAAAATAACTTAGACAAGATTTCCTAAATCAACATTCAGAGGCCTTAATATTCTATAGAGACATGAATAGAAATTTTAAAAGTCAAGTTAACATATTTTTTTCAACAGTCTGAGAGGCAGTTTTAATAAGATGTATTCTTAATGGAGTTTTCAATATGTTCCAGGCAAAACGATCTTATAATATTCTTGTTAGACCATAAAAATCTTCAGCCAAATATAAAAGCCAAAGATACAAACTAAAATAAGTAAGTTGTCTCTTGTGAAACAAAGTCAAAACTGTCATGGTGCTGGCCTGTAGGGTCTGTTTTCACTTAAAAAGAGGCAAAATAAGGTTTTTCAAAACCAAAACTTGCCTAAAGAATTGTTCACAAATATCATTCTCTCTGGAAAAAATAGGTTTTCAAAGTAAACCTTCATACTCCCTTAAATCTTTAATTACAATATTGATGCGGTAAGTGAGGGAGTGCTGGACATAAATTCAGAATGACTATGTTAATAATGGTAAGTTTAGTTAATGCTGAGTAAGTGTGCAAGTATGATTCACCAATCAGTCCATATGTCAATAATAAGTGTGAATCAGGTGCATGAAACATGAAATCTTGGCAAGGAAACCATTACTCTGAAGTATAAACTTAGTATATAATAGATTTTTGACAGAAAATACAAGCGCTGGGGTAACCCTGGATTCAAAAACTCATCACTTTTTAAATGAGAATGCAGAACAGAATACATAAATCTAGGTGTAGTAAGACTTTTTCCTTAATCTCTATTATTTCTCTCCTTTTATCAGTATCCTTCTAAGAAGCAGATTCTGCTACTTGGAGAAAAGTGTAGAATGTTTGTTCAAATTCTATGACCTTTAGAAAAAGAAAGTACCTTACCTGGAAAGTTCAGTTCTGGATGGGCAGAAATGTCACAGCTGGTTTTGTGCTTTTGGATGTGGGATGTAGATCACAGGTTTGGTAATTCAGTTTTATTCTTCTATATTTTTAACTACTATAAATCTTAGAAGAAAGGAACAGAAAAAAGGAACAATACCACATCCTGTAGAGGGATATGACTTGAAGAAATGCATGTCATGAGACAACTATATTGCGAGACCATTTGTTACACCAGTAGTACCAAAATGCGGAGGCCCTTGAGCCTATCAGGGGAACTTCTAGGGTAATACCCTGGAAAAGTCTGACACAGGCTTCAAGAATGCCTCACTATCTTAAGTGAGACAAAGAGGCTTCCCTCATGGTGCTCTGCAACACTATGTTAATCTACCTCAATTTCCTATAGATCATTGCCTTTAACCCTGCCCTTGTACTGCCCCTGTGCCCTCAGACCATTGGCCCCTGACCCCATGCTTAACCCGGGACACTGCATTGATTTGGGTCTTTTGTCCCTGGACTCCTTCAGCGTGACTTTGCAATCGTTGGAACTCTATATAGGAGACTCTTCTCATCTTTCTTCACTGACTTGTCTGTGGTGTGTGTAACTAAGAATTCAGTGACTGTCTGTGCCTATCCAAGCAGCTTTCTCAGAAGACGCTCTAGGAGAGGTAGCAGCAGTCACCATCCAGTTCCACAGTGCTACACCAAAATATTATTACTGTATAAATAACTTTTGAATAAGAAAGTCTGAGATAAAATATCTGATTTAAAGAGCATGAATTAAATTGCAAATCATGTAGATCATGTGTGTTTCTTAGCTGAAACCGTGAAAACTTAAAATCACTTTTTAAACATTGCAAATGATCAGTTTCCTATCTTAAAAGAAAATATACAGCTCCTTAGATGAAAGCATTTTAATTCAAAATTGTTGGAAAACAATACCAAAATTCAAACTTTAGCACAAAATTTTGAAATTTTGAGTCAGTGCTGAGATGCATGGACTCTGTCAGCAGAGCAGAGCTTGATTTTAATTTTTTTTGTCTTTTTATTTTCCTTTTAGATGTTTCAGTGCGTCTCACAGTGGTAAGCACCCCTCTTCTGTAAAAGCATTACACAGTGAAGACACTTGGAGTTTGCCGAGCAAGTGAAGATAGACTCTTCCCTATGCCACAGCTTTAGGATGGCAAATCTCCCTTGTGCTGCCCCAGCTCTTGAGTAGTGCCACTCTGGGCTTCATAGTGAATGGAGTGGGGAGACGTAACAGAGCATTGGCTATATCCCTTGCTCTATTGCTTTTCCTTAGAGAAAAGCTGGTTTGTGCATGCTGCACAGGCCTGCCTCCTGACCTCTGTGCGGTGCTAGTGTCTGGCAGGCAGGCTGTCACAACCGTCTTGTAAGGAGGAGAGAGCAGGAGGACAACTCCTTGTCAGAGCAACTTGAGGCAGTACAAAGAGTCTTGTGCAACTGCTGCATTGTTTCTACATTTTCCAGCAGTTGGCATCTGTAGCTTTTCCTTTTTTTTGTTCCCTCTGTGTAGCTATTATATAACAAGGGTCATGTGAGTACAAAAAATCCCCAACTAGAAAACATGTAGTTTTTCCCAGTATGTTGTTTCCCAGTAGTGATGACTTCTGGCAGTGAGCTTCATATGTCCTAATCTAAAACAAAGGCAGCACAGGAAGAGAAAGTGACTCATTCTCTGATTCTCAGAAAGTAAACATAATCTAACCAATCTAATCTGGTCTTTATGAGCTTGAATGAGGTGTTTTGCTAGGCTTGAATTATTTTCACATGGGGATATATATTAGGAAGAATGGAAGCACCTTGTGAAACTAATACAATGGGTTGGTAAATGCTCTTTAGCTGAAAGATTTTAGAGATTTTTTTTTCACTCAGCCACCAACCAAGCCCCACGCAGTTACTTGCTCAGTTTTCCACAAGTGAAATCACAGAGAGAATTGGAAGGATAAAAGCCAAGAAACTCATGGGCTGAGAAAAAAGCGGTTTAATAGGGAAATAAAAAGCTGCACACATAAAAAAGGAAAAACAAGGAATTAATTCACCCCTTCCCATGGGCAGGCAGGTTTGCAGCCATCTCCAGGAGAGCAGGGCCCCATTACATGAATAGACACTTGGGAACACAAACACCATCACTCAAAATGTCACCCTCCTCCTCCTTCTTCCCCAACTTTGTATACTGAGCCTGATGCCATATGGTCTGGAATACGCCTCTGATCAGTTGGGGTCACCTGTCCCAGAGATGTTTCCTCCCACCCTCCCTAGCACCCCCAGCTTCCTCACCCGTGTATGAACAGTATGAACAGCAGAAAAGGCCTTGGCTCTGTGTAAGCCCTGCTCAGCAAAATCAGAAACATCTCTGTATAATCAACCCTGTGTTCAGCATAAATCTAAAACACAGCCCATACAAGCCACTATGAAGAAAATCAACTCTATCCCAGCAGAAACCAACATAGCTTCCCTCAAGGAAATGACCATACTTCAATGCCTTGTTTTCTCCTAAACAGGTTTATCACCTTTTTAGGTGGTTTTAAAAGAAGAGGGATGACATTTGTATCAAGAAGGAAATTTAGGGTGCTGTTTACCCAATGTTTGAGTCAATGCAAGTCACCAGCTGGGGGAAGCCCCTTACCTATAGCAACCCTGTTTTTCCTGAGCCTACAAATGTCCCAGCTGTCCAGCAGTTCTCCTGCCATGTGGAAAAAAGTCCTTCCCCTTCCAGTGGTTTCATGGCCTATTCTTAACTGAAATACTTCAAACCTCAGATTTGCCTGAACACCTGTCCCTCAGTTGTGGCCCTTTGCCGGGAAGCAGGATGCTTCACTTGTACAGCTCTGTGAAGTGAATCCCTCATTGCTTTGCTGTGTAGGTGTGTTGTCCCCTTGCCTTCCTCCTGCAAACATATACCACAAAATGTATGTCCCCCCAGCAGGTGAAACTCTATCTGTACTTCATCCATCTGGATTTCCATGAGACTCAGAGAACTAAAGATGTATTCCAGTTTCTAACAGCTGCTTCATCTTGAGCATCAGTCTCTTCTCCCTGGTAATAAACAGTAGGATGAGAGAAAACAACTTCAAATTGCCCCAGGGCAGGTTTAGACTGAATATTAGGAAATATTTGTTCACCAATAGGGTTGCCAAATCCTGGAACAGACTGTACAAGGAAGTAGTAGAGTCATTACTCTGGGTGGTATTTAAAAGATGTGTAGATGCACTTAGGGGCATGATTTAGTGATGGACTTGTGTCTTGGTTTGAAAGACAGGTATGGTCTAAGGAAAGGCAGGAGCCCCTTTTCTGCGATGCAGAGTGCAACCCCCCTCCCTTTTAATTATTTTAGGTCCAATTCAGACACCTTCAGGCAGGAGATATGGGGATAAGAATAACAGTTCTTTACTGGTATCTAACAAAGCAGAAAAACAACAACAGCTATAAAAATTGGCAACAGAAACAGTCTAGCTCCGCTCCAGTCCCTTCTGGCCACAGGCCGTCTCCCTGTGCTGTTACCGGTGCTGTGGGGACAGGGCAGGTCCCGCGCAGTTGAAGAGGGCTGGGTGATGGCGGCCGCGGCCCAGGGGTGAGAGGGGATGGGGAAAGTTACTCCCCCCTCACGGTGTCGGTCGTGGTGCTCAGCAGAGTGTCCAGAGGTAGTAGGGTGAGCTGGGAGAGCAGCAGAGCGATGTCCAAAGGCAGGGAGCGTGGATCTCAGTGCTGGGATGGCAGGGGAAGATGCCAGAGCAGAGCCCAGGTTGTCTTCCCACTCCACGAGCCAAGCGAGAGAGAGAGCCCAGCTCCAGACCCCCCCCCTCTACGAGAGAACATTATCTGTCGTTTTAAGGTGTAGCCACAATTACTTAGCATAACAATGGGAGAAAATTCCACTGAAAGAAAAGGGCATAATTCAACCTCCAACAACTTGGCAGTGCTGGGTTAATTGGACTCAATGATCTTAAGGATCTTTTCCAACCTAAGTGATTCTATGACGTTATGATCTGCTTCTGAAAGAGGGATTGCTGTGGAAAATTAAGTGCTGGCTGCGATCCTCTTTGAATACCTGTCCTGATTTAGGGCAAATTTGGGGGAAAACCTCCAGAAGGAGCCCCCAGAAAGCAAACCCCCACTACTCCTTCCCCCACCACCAGGTTTGGGAAGAATTTCCTCAGAGAGGAGTAGAAAAAAACCTGTTTATTTAATAAGTGAAACACTCCCCAGCACAAAAAACCAACACCAGCTGACAAAAAAAATCTTTCACCACTCTGAAAGGATGATAAACTCAGAAAGTCTCTCCTGCGAGTGGTCATCAAGTTATCAGTCTCCAGCGCTGGGGAATGGCTGCTGCAAGTCAGAGAATGCAGACTCCCGGTGTTTCTTGGTGTTTCCCAGGTCCCCGTCCAGAACAGGTTCTGATGGTATTCAGGAAAGGGAGAGAAAAAAAAAAACAGTCCAGGGACTGCCTAGCTGAACTAACTAATAAGCAAAAGCAAGGGCAAAGCAAAAAAAAGTAGGAGCAAAAGCGAGCAAGCAAGCAAGCGAGCCCACAAGCAAGCAAGCCAGCAAGTGAGCAAGCAAGCGAGCAAGCCTCTCCTAAACACAGACCATGGGGGAGGTGAGCCGGCTGATAATGAGACAAAACAAACCTTTACTTTCTGAGTCAGTCCTGAAAGCACAGGACATAATACCAAACATAAACAGAACACACGATTGGATATACAAGCACCATAACGTCACCCTAGGACAACACCCTTGGAAACTCTTGGGAGCCCTGATGATTCTTCTTTGCCTGCTCAACTCTTCTATCCCCTCCTCCTCCTTCATGAATCCCTCAAATCATACCTCTTCCTGGGAAAACTTTCCTTTCAGCACTACAACAATGACCCCAAAAGAATGTACTCAAACCAGTGTTGTGTTTATATTTTTATTACCCACTGACATGACCTTTGATTGAGTTGCCCCTCCAGTCATCCCAGGAAGATATTGTCAGTCAATGTTTTGTACAGCGCTTCTCAAAGCAGTTTAGCTTCATTTCATAGATAGAAAAATCACCAAATGAAAAATCAAGTGTCTTTTAACTGTTAAAGTAGAGCCAGGGACTGTGGACAGCTTTATCTGTGCCAGAAATTCAGATCAGCATTTTTAAGACATCAACATTCCCAAAGCAGCACCTATGGTTGTTGATTTTTCATATTCTTAGGGCAGTATCTTCCCAGATTAATAAACTGAACTACTAACAAACACCTTGTCAAGTTCCATGCAAGTTATTTAAAAGTCTTAAAGTAACTTGTGGTCAGTGCTACCTTAATGTGTTCAGGTAAACACAAAGAAGTATTTCAGAAAGGAGAAAAGCAGAAATATTATCTACTTAGATAGCAATTTGAAGTGAATAAATGCAACTCAATTATTGACTGAAAATGTCCTTTGTTGCTTTATTCTGCCACTTAGTGCCAACAGCCTGTGCCAAGTTCAGTCTTGATTTGCGTCACCACTATGGTGATTTTGTCCCTATGCTAATTTTGTGATGTATGGCAACGATAACCTTGTAGCTCTTGGACTTACAGGGAGGCAAGGATGAAGTAAACTAGACATGAGATTTTTATGTTTTCTCTCTCCTGCAATATAGATTTATTGAAATGCTCTCTGTCAGGGGGACAGCTTGCCATTTTTAACTGGCACAAATGTGCATTCATTTAAACTCTTAATAAATCTCCAAAGGGAATAACAACAATAGTAATACAATAGCAGCAACAATAAATAATACTCATAAAATCACAGATCATGGAGTGGTTTGGGTTGAAAGGAAGATTTTCCCTCTGTCATGGACAGGAACACCTTTCACCAGCCAAGGTTGTTCACAATTCATCTGACCTGGCATGGGGCATTCACAACTTCTCTGGGCAATGTGTGTCAAGGAATCACCACCCTCACACAGAAGTATTTATTCTAAATATTTAATCTAATCGTCTTCTTTATCAGTTCAAAGCAATTCCTTCTTGTCCTGTTCCTCCATGCTCTTGTCAGAAGTCCCTCTCCATCTGTCCTGTAGCCCCTTTAGGCATTGACAGAAGGTCTAAGGTCTCATCAGAGCTTTCCCTTCCCTGGCTGGACAGCTCCAACTTTCTCAGGTTGTCTTCAGAGCAGATTTGCTTCAGCCCTCTAATCACTGTCACAGTCTCCTCTGGACTCGCTCTACTTCTTGTTTTGGGGAAGTTGTGGTGTGAAAGACCAACAATTATAATAATAAATCAACAAAAGAATAAGAAAACTAAAATTTTCAAATGGAATAGCAAAATGGTAAAATATTGAAATATTAAAATCATGAAACAATAAACAGTACAATAACAAAGTAATAAAATAGGAAATAATAATAATGTAATGACATCATAAACCGTGTTACTTATGTGGAAATGAGTCTGTGGCTGCCTGGAGTCCCAGTGGTGGGAAGATGCTCCAATGTCCTGCAGCTGGAGACCTGGTTTTCTGGAGGTGTGGAAGATATTTGCAAGCAATGTTTTTCCTCTGCTCCCAACACTGTGTCAAAAGCAGAGACTCAGGTAAAAAATTGAACCCTTGAACCCTCCAAACCCACCCAAAAACAAACAAGCAAACAAAAACCCAAACAAGCAAAAAATATTAAATAGAAATGAAACAAACATCCTAATTCCTTTCCCCCAGATGGGAAAAAAAAAAAAAGTAAATTGTATAGCTCTTTTTATCCATTTTAGTTTTAAACAGTTTTCTGGAATAATTTAATTGAAACCTGTACTGGTTTGAAAGCAAAACCAGTGAGAGAATCCAAGTCAGAAATACAATTTAATACGAAAAAAAAAAAAAGATAAAAAAATAAAATACATGCAGTAATACAAAAGAAAAACCACTGACAGTGTCAGGGTATAACCTTACACCCTGTTAGGGTGTTGGTTGCAATCTGATTAAATGGTGGAGTGACAGATGTGATTCAATTGAAGCAAGGGTCCTGTAGAAGGATGTAGTTTTCCTCTGAAGATCCAGTGATGACAAGGAAAGGTCCAGTTTTTCCTCTGGAATCCAGTGGAAAAAGGCTGCCTTGGTGTTCCAGATCTCAGTTTTTCTCTAAGTAGGAAAGGCTTGGTTCCTCCCCCTGGCTGGAGCATCTCCCAATGGGATGATGTCATTTTATCAGTCATTCAGTGGGACTCAATGGCCCATTAACAGAAGATATCTTCCTGGAGGAAGGATGGGTTGTGGAAAAGATAAAGAACACTGCCCCACCTGGTTTTAACAGATGGCCCATTAGCAGAGAATATCTCCCACACAGATAAGGATCACTGTCCCACTTGTTTTCAACAGATGGTGATGGAATACGTACTTTTGGTCACATTTTTACAGTGTGACCCAGGACAAAACCACAAGCAAGTACTTAGTAAGCAACATAGATTTACTGTTAATGGTGATGATTTTTGATTTAAAGGAAACACCTATTTTTCATTCATATTGATTACAGAAATCATCAATGCAATTCCTGTTTTTTGCCCTTCCCTTTACACGAACCTCTAAATTATATGCAGGACTTCTGATTATGGATGAAGCCTCCCCTGAAAGTTATATATACTGCATATATATATGTATACATATATACATACACACCATATTAGCTAAATAGCTCAAAGCTCTTGGACAAATTTGCAGAAGCTCCTGGCTTTGCCATCAGTTTTGTGTATAATTGTGTTTTCAGGTCTCACAATTCCCCTTCTTGTTTTAAAACCAGCTGCAGCTCATTATCTCTAAATTAGCACTATCATAGGTTTGGACTTAACTGATGTTGGGGAAGCTCGCTTGTGTGTCTGGCAGTGAGAATGTTTACTCAAATTCAATTCCTACACAGTGCAACTATTGAGTCTGGAAGCACTCTGTGAACTTCAGCTCCGTGAATTACAGGAAATCTTGATAAAACCTTCTTAATGGGTGTATCTCCAACCTTTCATGGGTAAGACCAGATTTTAGCTAATCTCGAATTGTCCTTAAAGCTTGCATCACCAAGAGCGATGTATTTCTACTTATATGATTGCCTTTCCTGTTAATATATATGATGATGTGAAATGAAGTGGCACCTGCCTACTTTATCATTTTTAACTAAACAGTCTGAGCTGAGGTTATTTTTTTAAGGGAAAGAGTTTCTAAAATTAAAACGTAGTTTTAAACTCTTAAACTTAGAGGTGTTTGGACTGAAACAACTGAGTTACAAAAGCAAAGATCAATACCAGAAATTATGTTCCTTTAGAATTAAAAAATGCAAGCTTTTTTTTTTTTTAGGGGGCTTTGTGACTGTTAATGCAATGACAAGGAAAGCTTAACTTTGCATTTACATTGCATGACATTTGTTCAGCTGAAAAAATATTAATTGCTTTAGACTAATGGTGGAAAAAATAAAGAGATCTAAAGTCAGGGTACTCAATTTCTCTCCAACATTTGAGAAAGTAGTCTGGTTTTAATATTTTTAAAAGTGTGTTGGAAATTACCATTTGAACATTTTGATTTTTTTGGTAGTAAAATCTTTCTATGTTTTCAAAGAAGCAGATGCATTTCATTAAACCCAGATTTCTTCAGTGATTTTTCTCCACAGATGTGTGCTAACCTGCCTCTGTAATGAATCAGACAGTCTTTGATATTGAAAGTCAGTTATTTCCAGATCCTTCTTTCAATTTGTTTTGCTTTATTTTCTCAGCCCAATTTTTCTCTTATCTCCAAACAGGAATGAAACTTCCTTTAATGGTCTGATTATTTTTATAGCACAAGATGACCCAACGTGTTGTTGTCCTTCCAGCTGCAACCCATCTCCACAGACTTTTCTATCCAAATGCATCTTTTCAGACTGTGGGTACCACACTGGATCTGAACACATGAGAGATGAATCTAGAGTTTCTCAGCAGAAAGGCTGTTGAATTTACCATATGGGTTTGACACAAGATTGGTTTTAAGGGGAGAAAAAGGAAGGAAGGAGAGACTATTTCAAAGTCCAGCAGGGAGAATGATAGAAGTTTGTCTTATCGGATCGTAGCTGGGAGAGAAGGCTGCAGGTAGAAGTGGAGAAGAGTAACAGTAGACAGCTATACAGGCCTAAACCAAGGGGGAAAAGGGCTTTATGCCTGACATTAAGCTGCTATAAACTCAGGTAAGAATGAGTTTCCTGCACAAGCAATGTGAGGGAGCTCTTGGTTTATTTTGTTTTATCCTTTCAGTTTCTTAGTATACTAGTTTCTTAGTATATAGCCTGTCCAAACTCAGACTAGGTATTGAGAAAAGGTCATCTCAAGGTGGAACCACACAGACATTATCAACTCTGGCTTGCAGCTGCAGAATATTTGTGCTGCACCTACACCAGTGGACACAGTTTATCTGGAGGAATAGATAGACTGAGTCTTGGCTCGCTTTCCTTTCCTTTGATTCAGCAGCTGGCAGCTGGAAATGGGAGACCATGGTACACTTGTGACCTGGTTTTTGCACTGTCCTTCAGGAACTTGATAGCAATCCAAAAAGCATTCCTCAGATCACAGGCTGTTGACACAGTACCTCAATATGAACTATGAACAGGCTGGCTTCATTCTATATTTACTGCTGCTGGCAGCCACTAGGAACAGTGCTGTGCTTGAAGCATTTCTAGCATGCTCAAAGCCAGCTCGTAAGCCACAGAAAATGAATGTTACACAACAAATTTGATCTGATATAACTGGGCTTGGGGTATTGCCAGGTGATGCCCCTTGCATTGACCTACTGAATATTAGCCATGATGCTGTGGTTCTTGATTTTCAAAACTACATTTTGTGCTGGTTTTTTGCTAGTCTAACTCCCTGAGCTGCTTTACTGTAAGGACAACTGAGTACCAGCAGGAGAGAAAACAATGAGTCGGATGTTTTAGTGCAAAAGAGTGTGACGCTCATCACTGTCTTACTATGCCCCTAGAAATAATGAAGGGCAGAAAAAGTACAAGTAAGAGAAACCTGGTACATAGAGGGTAAGTTAAATATATATTTAAATGCCTTTCAGCAGAGCACAGAGCATCCCTTCTATGCAGAAAGGAAGGATACAATTCTATTGAAAGTTTTTATTCTTTATAAAGGAAATTAAGATTTCAGACCTCTGAAATGAGGGGGAAAAAAGCTGAAAATTGCTGATTCATTTTTCTTTGCTCCCTTCTTTCAATAATTCCAATAGGGTTATCATCATGCTTACCAAAGAAGCTAAAAATCCTGGAAGCATTGGAAAATGAACTCAAATTCAAATCAAATTCAAACATGTAAGTTTGCATCTTACATGACATAAACAGTATGTTTATACAAGCCATACAGTTGTACATTCATTATAAAGGTACAAATGTGCAAATTTCTTACCATATCTTCACTGATGAACTTTATGTATAGAAGATAGAAAGGCCGTGGTTTATCTTCTGTTCTGACTTCCCTTGAGCTGGGAAAAAAAAATCTGATTAATGCTGAAATGCATTTTGTATGGATTGTGATGGTTTTAACTTCCCCCCTCAGTTTACAAGATATGCTAGGCAAAAACAAAGGAAGGAAGAACAATAGCCTAAAGTGAATGAAGCCATGTGTCATGAACCTGTGGAAGGGACAGCGAGACAAGTCTTATTAAAGTTTTTCAGTGTGTAATAAGTAGAAAGCAAAGCACAGTAAAGAAACATTCAAACTAAGATTTATGCAATCGATTCAACTATATATTTCCCTTTTCTCTAGTAAGCTACCTTTATTACTGTGGCAATGCTGAGACCTCAGTCTGTTTCAAACCAAAAATCCTAGTTATTTCAAAGTCCTTGAGGATTCACCTTTTAGTTTCTCTGTCTTGGATACAAAAGGTTAATTTTTATATTTGTTAAGGCATTGATTAAATTTAAAGCCTGTGGTGTGACTCTTGAATTTAGAGGCAGCAATTCTGCTGTTGCATATTTGCTGGCATGAAGTCAGTGATCAGAAAGAGTAAATCATCCTTTCACAGAGTAAATGAACTAAGAGTATTAGAGGTGCTGCTCTGCACTTCTGTGAATGCATGTCTGTATTATATGAGACACATCACCCACTTCCACTATAATAGCTTAAGAATCCTGTAAAAAACACAGCCTCTGAATAAATAGTAGATCTTTAAAGAAATGGGAAATGGGAACCAGAGGAGAAGGTTTGAGCAGTGCTGGTGGAACAGCAGTCCGAGGTCAGCAGGAGCTTTCATAAAGAAAAACTCATAAACAAGCTGGTGAGTCAAACTCATTTCCTTGACTAACAGGAAACAGGATTGCTGTGTTCATAAACACAGCAATCACTTAGTGCTCTCCAAACCAACTGTGAACTGTGTTCGCCAGTTTATGTAGCACAGAAACGGAGAGGAAGGCAGTTGTTTCCAGAAACTCTTTTGGAAACACTGCTAAAAAGAGGCTCTTTCAGAAAATATAATGGTAGTTAGATTTTTGGTAACAGGGGAGACATTTTATTATGACTCAGCTTGATAATATTGCCTTATTTCTGACCTACTCTTTGCTGAACTGGTACATTTTTCATGTTTACTCTATGTGTTATGTCATGGTGGCTTAATGTCCTTCTTAATGTGTTTTAAAAGTTAGTGTGCAAGATCAACCTAATAAAAGATCCAGTCTCATAAAATTCACTGTCTTTCTAGTGAGGCAGCAAGGTCCCTTAAATCCTCTTTACTTCAGTGGAAATTCAGATAGATCAGATTTGTAAGGGAGGGAAAGACCTCACTAATGCAAATACTTTACCATTTAAATTCAGTATTTATTATATTTTATCAGCCTTTCCAAAATGTTATGAACCAGATGATCAAATACTAATTGTATTCTGTATTCAGTTACAACTTTATTCCAAAGGCTAGATTTTAAATATTTTAATTCACAAAAAGTTGATAATGTCTTTAGTCTGATTCATAAATGTTCTGCCCTTGGTCCTCAATGCAACTGACGACCAGCTGCATACCATGAATTCACTTCCATGGACATTTTATGCCTGCAGTCATGTAAGAGGCGTAGGTGACAATCAGAAAATGCAAAGAATGCACTGAGGTCCAAAGTCCCACCTGCAGCTGCCCACAGTGGTGGATTAATTTAGTTTACACACATCCTCCTTTAGATCTCCGTGGGGCATGGTCTGCAAAAAAATTCCTGCATTGTTCTGCAGCCCCGTTCTTTGTGTTACATTGTTCATGGTGTTGACACCAAAAAGGTATTGAAACATCACAATATGCTACTGATCCTAAGGGTTTGTTAAATACACCATAAATCGTGAAGGGGAGAATGTGTTTGTCTCCTTATCTCCCTGAGCTTAGCTTGCTCCTGTTCAGATTTAGCCAGTGGAAGGCCAGGATCCCATGCAAGTACTTTGTTTATGTTTCTTTGTTTCTTGTTTCTCTGTTTCTTGAAGACTCAGACTGAACCCTTTCTCAAGAATGTGCTGTTGCACTTGCCATCACTTAGCCCATGTAGGCAGAGAGAGGAGGTGGGGACATGTCCTGACAGTGATTCCTCTCGCTTTCCAGGGCTGGTGAAAAGCAATGGAGAGCTTCCTCCTTCTCCATTTCTGTGAGCTGGTGGCAGAACCTGATGGAGCAAGTCTTGAATCATCACAGTACAGTGAAAGCTGTCCATCGTCCATAATAAATGCCTTTCACTCTGCTCTACTATCCCACTCTGCAGGCAGAGTTCACGTTGTCAAGATTTTGGAGCATGTGCTAGCCTTTAAATATTAGAATGGTTGGTTGACACTAAGTTTTTTCAGTGAAAATAGACAGCAACTCTCTCCATCATGGTCACTGGGGAGTGAAAAGATTTCTTCTGCTAGGTAAGTATTAAAATTTACCAAGATGAAAATGGAAAAACCCTACTTTTTTCTCAAAGTACACCCTGTTGTTTTGTTTTTGTTTTTGTTTTTTTTCAGAAACCTGTGCAGTATAACTCGTGCACTGAAGGGTTACTTGCTGCTATTTCTATGACATTAACTCATCCTACATAACAAGGGCTGCTTCTTGCATTCCTGTCCTTTTCCCCTCCCAGCTCCTTGTGTACCACTTGCTACTTATCCTGAATTCCAACAGCAAATCTCACATTTCTTCCAAAATTCTAATCCATGTTATTTACTTCTTCAATGGCAGGTCTTTATTTTAGGTCTTTCCTTTCTACCACTCCAGAATTTTTATATATTTCTGGTTTTGCTACTTTCCCTTTTACCCTTATGCTTCCACTTCTTACCACTCTTGCTCATTTCTTTCTTTCTCCTTTCATTCTCTCAGAATGTTAATGCTTTCAGAAGTGTATTAGAAAGTTGAGAGCTGAAATGGAGCAATTTCACTGGGAAAAATATCAAAGGCTGCTAAAATTTGAAGTTTAGATGATCACATTCCAGTAAACTCTCCACCCTGCTGTGTTTCTGTTTTCCCCAATGCTAGTTTCCCCAAGCAGAGTTTTGCCCTTCTATTTTCCTTGAAACTTCAGAACTGATTGAGTACATGTGACATTCATAAGCTGTTGTGTAACAGTCCAAAGGAGCAGTATCTTAAGGCTGAGAACAAGACCTTGCAAGCTCAGTCATCAACACCAAGAAGCTGACCTGGAGAAGAAAATTTTCTCAGTTGGGAGAAGATCCTGAAGACCCAGAAGCATCCTTATCCTTAAGGGTCAGGGGGCTGAGTGGAACAGGACAAAAAGTATTCTCTCATGTAGAGAACAAGCTGCCTATAGGCCCAGAGCTTTGAAGCAAAAACTCCAAAAATACAAAACACTCAAACTCTGAAATGCTGGAAATGAGATGGTTTGTGATCAGTTGTTTTTTGTTTGTTTTTTTGCTGGTTGTTTTTTTTTTCCCCAGTCATGAGTGTATCTAAGTGAATGCAAACTGAGGAAGTGAAAGATAACTAAAAAATGAATTTGTTGGCAAACTGCTATGAATTTTCATGCAATATTTTGCTATAGTGTAGTTATGTCACCTGGAAAATTATAATGACTGCAATTATTCTGGAGATATGTTTGGCAGAGAAACTTGGAATGGAAACACAATAAAGTTAATATTCTTCTTGATATGAAGTGAATGAATTCATATGCTGAGTGAGGTTGTAGATATAGCCTTATTATACCTGGTAGGTTCAACTCTGTGCTGTTATCTAGGATAAATTTAGGAAAACATTTAGGATCTTCTGTGGAAACAGAGAGCTAAAACAGTGTGCACCACTGCTGAAAGGAGACGCACAGCAAGATAAAAGTTAAACCCTTACATCCCCATGAGATTTCCTTGACATCAGGTAGTAAACGCAAGGGCTGGAGTAATAATTGGCGGGAGTATGGGAGGGAGAAACATTATAAAATTCTGCTGACGAAGAAGTGTCAAGTCATCTCAGAAACTACAGGAGAAACCCTGTTTAAACATAAAGAAAAACTCAAAATTCATTGTAATTAAAGTGCTGGACTAGCTGAACAGGATCATGCAGAAATGAGTTTCTTAAAACTTAAAATAGAGATGATTTATATATATTCCATGAGTAAGAATTTGTAATAATGTTGAGAGTGTAACAGGTTGCTACTATAGAATACATCCTACAGGAAATATTGAACTCTCTTTCAGGTAACACAGTCCTCACATTTACATTAGGCTTTCCACATCCGTTTCATATCCAATTTATGTCAACAGTAATTGAAATCGGTTACCATCTGGGTTTTGGGTGGGCTGCACTGAATGAGTTATCAAGAAAAAACTAGCTTCTAGCATGAATTAAACTTCATTCAAAGTCCTCTGGTGCCTTCTGTGAGCTGAGTGGAGAAGATGAAGAGCCTTGACTGGTACAGAATTGGAAATTAAGGAACCAAATTCTACAGAGGTAATGAAAAATGTTAGCTTCAATCTGGAGAATTATGGGTTAAGATATAGGGCCTTCTGTATCTATCTATATCTATATCTATATCTATATCTATATCTATATCTATATCTATATCTAATCTATATCTATATCTATATATTTGCTTATTATACAGAAACTTTGAATAAGCACCTACATGTCCACAAGTCTTTTACTTTGGAAAATCTATTTCTTTTCATCTGTATCTAATGCAAAATGTAGTTTAACCATAACATTTCTAAATTTATAAGAAAGAAATTACTAAACAAATGAAAGAGCTGGAACAGATGTTAATGTTCTCTCTCTAGGGAGGTTAAATGTAAATTCACTGTAGGAGACCAAGCTCAGTAATTGGACTGCCGAACAAATTAGATTCCCAGTGTGAGCTGTGATATGTACAAATACTTCATTTTTACACAATAGCTTCTTTATCACTGAAATCTCTATACTATGAAACAATAACATTTTTTGTAATATTAATGGTTTCTGTTGAGGAAATAAAACATCATAATATGAATCTTTCATTAAAAAATTCAGTGTTACAACCTTTGGCTTGGGTGTTACATCAGTCGGTAAATCAGGTACAGACATAGCATGGGCTTGTTTTCATAACCCAATTTTGCTTTTGGAGATGTTAATAGGATGTTTGTTACTGGCAATACTAAGGAGTGGGTACAGACCAAAGGAGCAGTTATCAAAGGCTGTATAAATGGGGAAAAGTACCCATGTAGGTCTACAATATTGACTGAGGGAGAACAGAATTTGACTTGGGACCTGCAGAGGCCCTTTCCAAGCTATATTCATGTTTCTGTGACTATTTATATTTCATTACCAGAGACCTCATCTTTTGAAGTACCTATTGTATAAATGACCCTCTTTAATCTGAGTAATCTTAGTCTTCATATTTTAATTTTTTTTTTTAAATATCAGAGTTTTCAGACCAGGGAATAATGAATGCAGTACAAAAAAAATGCCTCACCAACAGAATTCTCTTTGGTTTCTTGATTGAACTGGTAGCTCCATAGATAAGTTATTTTAATAAATTTACTAATGTCTTTATACCACTATGGGAAAAAAAGTAATGTTTTTGAGTATCTGAACAGTCCATAGAGACTAATAAAGACAGCAGGACTTAGATGGAAAAGCTGGAAAAATACTTATCTTTTAGAAAGGCCATCATTAAAACAGAGCATTCAATGACCATTCAAGTGCTAATTAATCAGCATAAATATTCATACATTCTTCATCCTTGAAAAACCACCCTCTTCTGGGAAGTGCAGCTTTAATAATGTTTTATATCACAACTTCATGATATCATCACAAAATTTTGGCCTAGGAAGTGGCATGTGCAGCTTATAGCTTGTTTTATTTTGTGAGAGCTTTGTGAGGTTTCTTGTTAGGGTGTTCATAACTGTGGTAATTCCCCTTAAGAGCTAGCAATGGAGCTGTGGGTAAATATTCCAACTGCGATGTATGTCATGTCCTTGAAATGCAGCCATCCTCTTTCAGGGACAAGGAGGGAAATTTTCCTTCAACTCTGAGTGCTCTGTATCAGTACCACTTAGTCATAGATCCACTGTGTTCTTCAGGTATTTTGGCTTCCAAATGAATTACAAAAGGATAAAAAACAGGAGAAACCTCCTGAGAAAATAGGATGAAAGTATAATTAAATTGGTACTAATAGTGTTTAGTGCTTAGCTTTAGATGGCTTAACATTCCATCTTTATTTGTGTATGTGCCCAGATTGAGAGCTAGAGAAAGATGATAGTTGCTTCCTTGTTTCAAAGTGCCACTTTCTACAGCCTTTCCCCAATGTCTTTCAGGTTTATTGCCCTCATCAGGACAGGAGACGAGTGAGTTTAGAATCAGAGAGCTGTTACTCTTCTGTGGGCCAGAAACTGCAGGACTGGTTGTTTGGGTGTTCAAGTTAATATGTCTACCAAGGATAAGCACAGGATAAAAGAAAATGAAGAACAACTGACAAAGGCTGAACAAAATTCTCCACCCTTCAGAGAATATTTTCTTAGGCTTTTTAAGTTCTCAGCAGTCCTAAGTTCCACTTAATATGGATTAAGTTCCATTTAAAATAGATAGTATATATATTTTGAAGTCAAAGCAAACATTGAAGAACAAATTGTGAAATCTCATTTGGCAGAGGGGCGTTGGCTTTTCTCTCAGCCTCAGGAGGTTTCATAACATCTGAAGATATCATCATGAGTGTGAGAAAGCTGACATTTTAGAAAGAGTCTAAGAATGGAGAAATTATTAACCATTAAATATCAGGGAGTGCACAAGTGATCAGAAATGATCACAGGATGCTTAAGAAAGTAATGATCATTAATGACTTTAAATATATATCTCTTGTAATGTATCTTGTATCTTGTAAAAAGACATTCTCTTTATGCTCCCCATATGCTTCCCATGTTGGAGAGACCCCAAATACTCACTTATTTCAAGACTTCTGGAGATTCCACTGGCTGGGGTCTTACTTGGTGTATTTGGAAAGTTACCTATAAGCATAAAAAGGAAGATATATATAGATGGCTTAGTATGTGAAATAGCAATAATTTTCTGAGTATCAGAGGTGCATTTTTCATACTGAATTTCATGTAGCATTTTGTCATTCTGTGTGTGTAATACCAAGAGACCCTACTGTAGAAGTTAGTAACTGACTTTATTCTGACTCTTCCGAGTAGTTTTGTGTTATCAGAGGTTGCTGTTACACCAGCAATATATGTTATATATATATAATATGTAATATATAATACGTATATATAATATATAATATGTAATATATGTTATACCATCAATTCTTTTATTGAAATTGTTTATGAGTATATTGAACAACAGAGATCTTGCTGATAACTCTTATTATGAAAAAGTTCTTTATTCTTTAGTGCACATGACATTTGACACTGTTTCTGATATAAAACTGAATACCACATAAAACACACTTTTCTGGCTTTTTCTAAAATGCAGACACATGTATATATGTATTTCTTATTATATTTTTAAGCATATATTATTTGTGAATATATTCAAATATAGATTTGTGCATCCAAAACTGTTTTAAAGAAAAGTATTTGAATTTTTTTGATTGACATGTTTATACTATGCTGCACTATAAAAGAAAGAGTTGTAATAACTTCATTATGAAGTCTATACATCTAGAAAATTATCTCCTCATGCTGACACCATATAAAAATTAAGGCAGTGTTGTTTAATTTGATTGTGTAAAGGTATTCTTCTGGACTATTAGAATATTTTTGCCAATGTTTTATCTTTTATTGTCTTTAGAAAATGAACACAGTTTGTCAATTAGCTTCAAAGCAGATCAGACTGAATCCAGGAACTAGCAGATCTTCTCATGAGATTCTGATATGCTTTGAAATGGCTGACTAACTGAGGTTATATGCTGCAAAGTTTACATGTTTAATTTTATTTGTAACAGGAATTCAAGGGTAAAAAAAATCCACAAAGTTTTCATGTGACTGACTTAGAAACTACCACACATTTATGTGGACGTGCAACTTTTCATGTTGGATTTTTTTTTCCTGTTTTTAGTTTTACCAGTAGAAATTTTATTTGGGATGAGGAAAGCAAAAGCTTTCCTCTCTTCTGGGACTTCCAGTCTTAAATCTGTAGCAGAAAATAAGACATGCTGCACACCTTAGACCTTCAGCAGATGTGCTGTCATTTGAAAATCTTGGACACGTAATTTTTTTCTGGGTTTTAAAAATAGTTTTCCATTAATTAGGTGAAATGATGTGATCATGATAGCGCTTCCAAAATGCTATGCTTAGGTTGATAGTGCAGTTAAAATAATTATGATTGGACTAAAGTTGTGCTATTTTTATATTTCATTTAAATGCATTCAGCTATGTTTTAATTCTCTACATTGAGAGAAAAGTGAACTTAATAACTGAAAGAAAACAGGAACCTTCTACATGAGTAACTCCTGTAGCCAACACATTTCTCTATTTCTAAAGATGCCTTTTATCAAGGATTCTGTTATCTATTAAACAAAAGTCACTTTATCTCCTTTAATAACCTCATTGACTGCTGTGTGACTATTTAGATCTGATTACATATAGTCAGGGCTAGGAAGTGTAAACTGTATCATGTATGGCCTTGTTCTTTTCAATCTCTTTACTCATTTTCTTCTGTCAGTATGTCCCTCTGGATCCCTATGACTTGCAGACATTGAGACTTGTCATCTTCTTTGGAAGACCACTAGAGAATACAAAATTGCTACAGGATATAGTCTTATGATTCATTCACTACATGCTCTCTCCCTTCTGAGTAACAACTGAATCATAGCAGATGGGTGGAAAAGACTGCTTGTCAAAAAACTGTGAGGCTATGTTTAGTGCTGTCTTTGTATCCTAACTTTGTATTCTCCCATTCTAAGTTGTGTCACACCCTCAAACAGTATTCGTGGGCCTGTAGATAAAATTGGTCTGTTTTGTCATTCATGTCAGCTATTATAGAAAGGAAATAATTGATTTATGATAAAGTTTATTTAAGTGAAATTAAATGATCTCTCAAGGTTTGCAGATGTATGTCGAAATTTCTAAAATCCAGAGCTATTTTCTGAGGGATGATAGGTCACACCATGAGTCAGTGATAATCAGAGATTTCTTGTGGAGCTTTTCCTCCATGTCTTTAATTTTTCTATCCATCCCTGATATACCATTCAAGAGAGATCTGTACCACATTATGACATTTCTTACACCTTATCTAAGACACTGGCTATCTGGCTATGTAAATGGATTTTTCTGAAAGTTTTAGGAAGTTTTTGAATTACAGGTAATTTCCATTGTTTCTATTTTGTACATCTCTTAATCTGTAAGAGTCTATGATAGTAATGAAAGTGATAGAGAATGAAATATTAGTTTTTTTATGCTAATATAGGAATCATTCTACAGTTGAGAAAGCTGCTGACTGAAGATTTGTGATGGTGGTAGTGGTTAGATTTTTGTAACATAAAGATGTTCTAGATAAGATGAAATGAAATGCTATTCCAGACTTTTTATTAGCTGTAGCATATAGATCAGTAAAAAATAAGATTCAGATTTCCCGGCTTAACTTAGGATTTCTGCACTTCTGTTCGTGTGTATCTTTTGGGAATGAATAATACAGTCATTGTTTTTTAAGGTGTTTTAAGTATTCTTCACCCTCTCAGCATCTTTGGGAACTAACTACAGTGTGTTCCCCAGCATGTATGAGTCTATGTAATATAAAATTGCTATTAGATTGTAGGTTTTATAAACCACACTTTTTGAAATCTTTTTGTGTTGTGTGTGAATTTTCTCTCGTAAGAGCTGATTGATAGCCATTGAGTGGCTGTTTCTAAACATAAAATGAAGACTTTTTTTGTTTGATTTTTTCCCCCTGAGCTTCTCTGTTTATAGACTGTACATCCCATGTTTTTAAAACTTGCTATCCGAAGCTTTTTACACAGTAAATAGCTGCAGATACTACTTTCCTCCAAATTTAAGAAAACTTTCTCTTCCCTTTTCTCTGTATTGTTTCTTCAATTTCCAATTCCTCCCATTTGCTGAATAATACAAAAGTGAACTGGAGAATGGTTATTTTACTTCCTCATTTGTGTATTGGGGTAATTAATGGCGTAGTTTGTAGTCCCAATACTGAGATGGTACTGACAAATTCTTTGGGTGGTAATGACATGTTCTTTTAAATTGCCATCTTAAGAGCAAGGGCCAAATCCTGATGCAGTAGCTCAGATTTTATTCTGCCTTATAATTACTGAGTATGTTCATGAAGGCTTTCATGATCAGAGAGACACGAAAACTGAAAACAAGTTATTTGCTCACAAGATAATACATATGAAGATGAAGAAAAAGAGCTGGAAGATTAATTTCTCTCCCTGTCACATTATTTCTGCCTTCTGCTCTGTATCTCCTCACCTGCAGTGTTTTTTGCTCAGCTCCCTGAACTCCTCATCATGTCTTCCCTTACCATGAAAATGGATCTAAAATAAGTAAACCGTCATGTTTTTCCCCACACCTTTCTTTTGTTCATTGCCTGCACACTGATCTTGCAGATATATTTCCCCTTCTCTGTATGGCTCAGAGTATAATGGGGAGAAAGGAGCACCAACATGCACAACATCAGAAGCCATTGCTGGAGTTGCTGGCAATGACCACCCTTACTTTTTTTTTGTTTGATTCACAAAAAAAGAGGGGGTATGAAATTATGAATCTACAGATACTTTTGCACAAAATGAATGTCTGGTTTTGCATTTGTGTTATCTTTAAAGGAAAAATCCTTCTGCGAAGGTTATAAGATAGTGTGCAATTTATTTACTTAAGAGATAAGGAATTTTATTACTTACAAGGTTATTTATGACATAAGCAAAGACAAACAGAAGGATGAAAGGAAAGATAGCCTTTGTTATGGATACTCAAGAGAAAATGTTCATAAACTAGGAGTTTAGGAAGTGCCAAGTGGATTACTTTTCCCATTTTCATTTCTAGAAGTGGAGTTAGAGGTTCATTAATGTATGAAGCTAAGACCAGCATATGCTACACTATCTTTTGTCGATCATCTGAGAAAATTAATGACAACTAAGAGTATTGATTCAGTATTCTAGGCAAGTTGCACAGCCTTAATAATGAACTCATGACGGGATAAATCACTGATTTGTTTTCTCCCAGCTGCATGTCCTGAATTTGTACAAGAACAGAGTCTTGCTGGACTGGGACAGGGTAGAGCCAGGAACACGTAGGTCAAAAGAAAGACCAGAATGTACGTTCTGACACTGCACTAGGACATGAGTTTCTTGGAAAGCAGTGAGCTAAGTACAATTTTGGTAAGATTCCAGCATACAGCTCAGGGTGCAGCTGATGATATTTTTTTGTCCTTTCTTTGAAACTTGAGGTTTTTTAGGTTTTTTTTTAGCTTTCAAGCTTTTCTCACAAAAAAGGTGGTTAGAAAGTTACTGCAGACGAAACTCCAAAACTACTGTGGGAGTCATGTTGCCTTACTCCAGGGACTGGAGCTTTTCTGGAAGTACTAGAAAGCACATGGTGAAATCACACCCTTGAGCACCACTTAATAAAGAAAGAGGAATAACCTCTCAGTGGGAGACCCTGGAGCAGGGTTAACATACAGCTGCCTCCACCATCATATAGTTGAAATCTTGTCTGGTGCATTCTATTTATCCTCTTTATCCCTTTAGTTTCCTTCACACCTTTCTTCATCAAATACTGAGTTATTTGCTCTGTTGTTTTTTTCACCATGCGTTTGTGCAACAGAGAGGTTAGAGCAGCATTGGAAGGCAAGGGGAGCTTGCTACACACTGTCAGATAAAAATTGGTACGAATGCTGGCAAAGGCAAAAATCTTACTGATATTTGAGTTTTTCACAGGTAGGACAATTTCTCTTAGGAGAGATTGTGCTTCTTCAGAAAGAGATAGCCAGTGGATGACCCAGCTCTGTGCAGCTATAGTGGCATTGTCCCCAGGTGTTTGTAAATCATCTCAATGTAGGATGCTGGTGACCCATTAAAGCAATTTGGAATGAAGAATGACAATCTTCTTTATATTAATTAAAACTCCGTTGGTATTGCTAAGGACCCAAGCTGAAGCTGCTAGTGCAGACCACCTCTGCTATTTTCTGCAAAAAATGAGCAATGCCAGGTTTAGGGGCAGTTGAAAGAGAAAATTGGCTTAGGTTTAAATAGGAAAGGCAAAACAAGCAAATATGAATTATTTTCCACTTGCTACTATTTTCTGAGAAAATCAACACCAGTGACAAATATAATTACTTTTTTATTTTATATGGAAAGGAAGATAACAGTAAAAGATTACAAAAATATTATAGAAGAAAACAATATAAGACTAGCCCAGCTTTTTTTATTTTCTCATTTAAAAAATTCAGTATTGTCAACTCTAGCCATTTTTAAAAAAATTACTAGAAGATTTTCTCAAAAGGAATAAGTTTGAAGGTGATATATATGCATGTGTCTATTAATGTGACTATCAGGCTTGTGATATCAGATTCATCCCAGTTATTTTTTCAAATCTTCTTCAACAATGTACTGGCTGTTGACTTATTTTTATTTCAGTGGAGATTCTCTTGTTATTGGATAACTTAAGGAAAGAGGTCTCTAATGTTTAGATATGAATGCAATCAAAAATCAAATCTCAGAATAGTGTTCTGTGCAATGATAACAAGATAGTAATTTAAATTAGAATTTTATATATTTTGTGTTTCGAGTTTGGGTTCTTTTGTCTGGTTGTTTGGTTGGTTTTGAAATTTTTATTTCATTTTAGGTTTGTTTTTTGTTTTTTTAGTTTCAATCTACTTTTAACTTGTTTTTAGTAAAGTGTACATACACATAAGGTCTATCTGTTTTACATTCTTATATCTAAGACAAAAAAATCCCCACACTTGTCTTCCAGCTGAGAAGTTGTCTCTTCTTCTGTGCAGCAAAGTCCAGCCTGGAACTCGTGCCACGCTGCTCCCATCAGCAGCTCAGTCATGTCTGGAGCACTGACCTATTTGCCTGGCAGACTGCTAAGAGTTACAGCAACTATTTCTGATTACTCCTCCAAGCAGTAGAATGAATTTGTGGTGCTCCACTTCCTCACCAACTGCAAGGTAAGAATAAGACCAGTCTTATTATCTTTCAAGGCTCAAGAGGGTATGATAATGAATTCTTTGCCCTGTGCTTGTACAGTGCCCTGTTGCAATCATATTTAGTTTGTCCTGCTGCTTTTCCTTAAGAAAATAGTACAGCCGATGAAAGAGGAGCTCCTGCTTAATGGCAGTGATGCTGTCAAGTTTTTAAAATGTTGTTGCTCTGTGCTGGTGTTACTGAGAGCTGTGGGAATTTCAGTCTTGTGTGATATCAAGACAATTGCTATAAACAGCTGCTCTCAATCACCCAGGCAGTGAAGGGATATGTCAGGACAGACTTAAAAAGAATCAGAAATACAAGGAAAAAAAAAGTAATATCATCATCAATAATAATAATATAATGGGGGAGGGGGCTGGGGAAGGGAAACCCTGCATTGGTTACAGAAACAACGACTCAGCTTCTGTTCAATAAACCTTCTGTTCAAGCTCATTACACAACACGTTTGGAAAGGGTTTTTGTACTTCTTGCCTGGCTTCTCCACTCTGATTTCCTGTTTACAGTAGGCTAGGAAAAAAATCTTGTCAGAATAGCTGGAGAGCTGGAGCTAGAGAGCTGGAGCTGGGCTGAAGGGGAGCTCCTGCCAGAGCAAGTTTTGCAGGATTTAGATCCAGAGATGTCCTGGCATTGTCCCAGTCTTTAATAATACCCACAATAGTTTCGTTCCAGCACCAGTTGTATGTTCTGGTATGCACACACCAGCTGTGTTCCTGCTCCTCCAGTCAAAGTGTTTTCCCAGACAGAATACTTCATAAAACAAAAATAGGCTTATACCATTTACAAGGCCTATTATTTCTAACACACCTTTTTGTTTACCAATAATTTCCTTATTCCTAAATTAAATTCATCAAAACTGTTAATTTAATAATGTAGCTTTTAGAAACTTTTCAAACATATGGACTGAATATGTGCAAAGGAAAAAGAAGTGAGAAAATAAAAAGTGCAGGTTTGCTTTGCAATTTATTTAGCAAAAATTACCAGTAGCCGCTATACCATTAGAAAGCACATAATAAAATAAAGGAAAATGTGAATCTGTCAAGTTTACCTTCAAAATTTCCTTTACACATATCAAAGAAGTTGAAATGGTTAATAGCTATAAGAACCTCTGCAATAATAAATGAATCCATCAATTTGATTTCCACTGTTTATCCTAGTGACATGTACACATATAAACCCAGGAAACCAGGAAATTTAACATGCAGTCTTTTAATCTGACTTCTAAATCCTATGTTCTACCAGGTTAGCTTCAATGGGCATTTAAAAAATAAACCTCTACATAAAATAAAATGTAGAAAAAATTATTTTGTAAAGAAATAAGTTTTAGTTTTAAGCCTTCAGAGTGTTGTTTATAAAATTCATAAATGGAAGAAGAACCAAAGCATTTTAAATATAGAAAATAAATTGATGGTGTCTTTTTTTTATTTGCTTGAAAAACATCTTGTTTTGTAATCTTAAAATGAAATCTTGTTTTTTTTCCTGTCAAGTTACTTCATGTAGTGCTTTAGGCTAGAATAGCTGGAATGTGTTGCTGATTATAGCAATTTCCTGGTCTTCCATTATTTAAAAAGAAGCACAAGGACTTGAAAAATTTTATCAAAGGAAATAATTTGGGTAGCTCTCTCCTAGCAAAGAATCCCTTCCCCAAGTGCTCCTTGTGTGTTTCATTCACATGAAACTTCATTCAAATCCAGAATTATCTGAGGCTTTTCTTAACATGTTATGGTCATGCTATAAGATGTGGGAGATGGAAAGTATGTGGAATATATTGCTATTTAAAGCTTGCATAGCTTTGGAAGACTACTGAAGACTATTGAGATCATAGTGAAAAAAGTAGAGAAGGTGAAGGAGAGAAAGTGTTCTTCAAAATTCTTAATATATTATTATGAAGAGAAGAACCATCACCAAGATGATTTTCAAATACCAAGTCTCCTGCATGCTAAGACTCTCATGCCAGAAGAATTACTCTGGATTCACAAACAAAAATATATGCTTAGTAGAAATGATTGACATGAAACTTTTGGTAGCTGTTTGAGGTAGCTTATGTCTGCAGCAGTTAGATTGGATAATGACATTTAAACTACATCTGGCTAGAAGTACTGCTTATACTCTTCAAAGACACTGGTCACCTCGAGCAAACCCAGAGAGCAAATTAGGGATTTTGTGTTCTAACTTGACCCTATTTGTGCATATTTATTAACTCCAATGCACACGGAATACTCTCAGTAAGAGAAACTCTAAGGCAATTTTTTTGTTGTTGAAAAGCAGGTTTCCAATGGATAGCAGAAATATTGCTTAGTTCTTAGCTTCTCCTTTACCACAAGAATGAATCAAAGGAGAAGATGGGCACCAATGCGTCTCTACTAAATGGAAGACTACAACTATAGTTTTTGCTAGGTTAAAAAGATGAAGTCATATTTGTCATAAGAGTTAACCATAGATAAACTTTCCTCATGCAGGCATTAGGAGGTATTAGGATGGAGCTTTGAAATGTTTGTCACTGTCATTCATGAATGGGCAGTATACACTCCACTCATGGCTCCAAAGAGAAAGGCAGAAAATGTAGTATTAAGAACATTACAGTGTCCTTGCAAAAGGTTTAGTTGCCATCTGTTCTATGACCACTGTTTTGGTAACTCAACAGGAAATTGCAGCACTTTGAGAAAACAGTATATGAACAAAGGACATACTGGAGACTGGCTTTCCTTGGTCCAGCACCCTTCTCTTAAGTAAATGTTTGAGGTGCGTTTCTGTGCACAGCAGTGTCTGAGGCTTGCAGGAAAATTGGGGTTCAGATAATGTGTCTTCAAAGCAGCAGTCCTCGGTGTTGCCTATGCCTTAGCTGCATTAAATGACCTACTTTTCTCCATACCAGTGCTAAGCTGGGGATGGTGGACACCACTGGTGCCCTTCCAGAGTGACAGGACAAATAGCTCATTGGTGAGAGCATCAGTTGCTTTAGAGAGCAATGGAAATTGGAGCAGTGTCTATTAGGAGATGATGTGGGTGTCAGAAAACTGAGCATAGGCTGTCTGGCAAGACTTTTTGCTTTCTGGAACACACAGGGACTTACAGGACAAAACTGTATATAGCATATTTTTCAGTAATCACAAGGCATATTCTGCTTTAAAAAAACCAAGTTTTCCTAATGTTACCTAATATGTTACAAATGAATTTAAGAAGTTCTCTGAACCCGTCAGAGTCTGTGCAGAATGAATCTGTGGGCTCAATGACATAACCAGTGTGCTGTCAGCCTGCCATCTATTAGACATGCATAACAGTCATGAGTGAACTGGTTGTACCATGCTGGGTCTGTGAAGATGCAAACCCAATGGAGCATTCTGCAGTTTTGGGTGGAGAACTTTAAGGCTTGGGCTAAAGAAATCATGAAGCTAAACACAAGAATGCACTCAGATAATTTATCTTTAGTAAGTTGCATGAGATAAGCTGTGTCACTTAATTTTTAGTGTACCTACTCTATAGGATGCTTCATTCCTTTCACTTCAGAAGAAAGAGTTTAAATTTCATAACCTGCGTTCATATAAACATTCTAGCAATTTCCTCCTTATAAATCTATGGAAGTGACATTGGGAAGGCTGATGCCACAATTGAATGACTGCTCTCTAGGATTTAAGAGAGAAGTTTCCTCCTAGAATATTTCCTCTAAAAAGAACTAAAAGAAAAGAAGTTTTTGAAATATTGTTTTGGTGATCTGAAAGAAATATATGTCATATATATATATATGTCAATAAATATATCAGTGCCTGAAAAACAAAACTGATTAAAAACTATTATATTTATGCTTCTCTGTATCCTAATCACAAGCTGATGGGTTGAAAGGCACCAGTGGAATGTCATCTTTGCCAGATTCTACGTCTGGATCTTTGATTTATATGACAGACATGTAACATAAAAAATATCTAGGCAAATCGCCAGTGACTATTTAGATGTTGGGGTAGGAGAACACACAATGTTCTTCACAGATCTGTATACAGTCATTCCTGCAGTTGCCTTTTTCTGCTTGTCTTTGTTTCTGTTGACCTTGTGCGGATTGAGGCAAGTACTCCTCTATTTAGTTTTTCCATAAAAGGAAGGTGACTGGGAAGCCTGATGATTTCTTTTTCTGCAGGGTTAGTGATGCAGAGCTAGATGAACTCAATTAAAGAGCCAAAAGTAATTAATGTCTATGAACTACAAGGAAATCAACAGAATGGTAGAAATTTCATCCTCTTAACTCAGTAAACATAGTCAGTGAGCCACAAATCCTACTTTTGATTATAATTTTTGCCATTTCTATATACTGTGTTTATATAAGATAATCCCCTCAGAAAGAAAGAAAGAAAGAAAGAAAGAAAGAAAGAAAGAAAGAAAGAAAGAAAGAAAGAAAGAAAGAAAGAAAGAAAGAAAGAAAGAAAGAAA
>NW_014650893.1:12681-31044 GCF_001447265.1 Sturnus vulgaris
AATGGGAATTAAATTGGAAGAGAATGGGAATTAAATCGGAAGGGAATGGGAATGAAGTGGGAAGGGAATGGGAATATAATGGGAAGAGAATGAGAATGAAATGGGAAAGAAACGGGAATGAAATAGGAAAGAAATGGGAAGAGAATGGGAATGAAATGGGAAGAGAATGGGAAAGAAATGGGAAGAGAATGCGAATGGAATGGCAATGAAATGAGAAATAAATGGGAAAGAAATGGCAATGTAATGAGAAGGAAATGGGAATGGAATGGAATATGAATAGAAGTGGAATAGTATAGGAGTAGTCTGAAATAGGTATAGAATAGCATAGGTTTAGGAGCTCAGTCGAATTGGAATTCTTTTGGAATGGAATGGCAATCCAATGGGAATGGAATGGAGTAGAATATGTATAGAGTACAATTCTCTCAATCAGAAAGCAAACTCTAAAGCAGTTTGTTGCACTTCAGTGATCATGTGATATAGACCCCAGTAGATGGTGCAGAATAATAAATAATTGTGAGAAATCTCATCATACTGATTCCCTCCGCCTGTTGGTGATGATTTACTGTGTCTGCACTTGGCCTCCAAGCCTTTTCCATTTGTTTTTTAGAAAAAGCTTTCACCTGCTGAAGAAAAATTCCAAGTTGCTGCGAGAGCTGAAAAATCTGGATTCCCGCCAGTGGTAGGTGACGTGTGCTGAGCACACCTTTGGCCAGGTTCGTGTTCCCCGAGGAGGAACGGGCCCCCAGAACCAGAACCTCAGTCCTGGTCAACCCAGATATTGGAGTGGAAATGGGGCTGCTGGTTTCTCCAGTGTTTCTGTGGCCTGAATGGAGAGGCCACTTGTGCTGGCACAGAGAATTCCCAATCGGTGGCAAACAATAAGAGAGAATTTATTTTCAAGTTTGCTTTAGCTGAGAGGGGAGGAAATATAAAATATACAATATACAAAGCAGGATTTTCTGGAGGGTGACCCCTGTGTCAGGAGCTGTGCTTGGAGGGGTCACCTGCCCAGAGCTGCTGGAACAGAGTTGTGAATATTCTGTTTTATTTTTCATTACTTGGCACGGAGCTGTCTGCAGAACATCTGCAGCATTTCAGAGTTCTGAGGTTTTTTCTCTCCCAGCAATTCCCCCATCGAATGCTCTTTGCACGATTTCAGAGAAGCCAGCTCTCCCTGTGAGCCTTGGAAAACTCTGCCCAGGGTCTGAAGGTCGATAATGCTTCCCCTGCCTTGTATGTCATCACCCTGGAATTAAAATTCCCGAGGTCCAGCGGTGCTGCCATTAACACCTGTGCCACCTCGCTGCCCAGATCCGAGTCATTAACCCTGTAATGGGAATTTGGTGCCCAGGTCTGTGCCTGATGCCCGGGAGAGGACCAGGCTTGGCTCTGCTCTGGGAGCAGGGGAGCTTTTGGTGGTGAAAAATCGGGGGGGGAAATCTGAAAGCGTGCATGAAAGAAACGGGCATACAGAGCTCAATGTGGGCACGCAGTTAAATATTTTCATTTTTTTATCTTTAATTTTTTTATCTTTTTTTTTTTTCTTTTTCCCTCCCCTGGCAGCCGTGAGACTCACAAGATCGCCGTGTTCTACATTGCCGAGGGGCAGGAGGACAAGTGCTCCATCCTGGCCAACGCCAGGGGCAGCCAGGCCTACGAGGATTTCGTGGCTGGCCTGGGCTGGGAGGTAACAGCCACGATGTGGACAAGCTGCCTTGTTGCTGGTGGCACTGCACAGTTTTTAATTCAACCAAAAAAAAAAAAAATTTAAAAAAAAAAATCGCTGCTGCTTTCAGCTCTTGCCGTGCTCAGAGCACACGCTCAGCACAGGAGCTCTGTGTGACACGTGTGGGTTTAATTTGCTGTGTCCCATTTGGTGTTTGGGAAATCCAGGCTAGCTGCACATGCACGTTTTGAAGGATCCAGGTGCCACAGGGGGATGCAGCATCCCCGGGCTGGTGCTGGTGGGAAAACAACCCAGCCTTGGGATTCAGGCTTGACTTCACAGAGGTGTTCCTTGTGAATGGACTCCTGGAATAATTTCCTCGAAGCGTCTTCATTCCGTTTCTTCTGCAGTTTTTCTGGTTCTTTTCCTCTCTGCCTGTTGTGGTGCTCCTGGCAGCGGGAGCTCTGAGCCCCACAGAGCCCTTGGCCAGCAGCGTGTGGCAGAGAGGAGAAGATTCCAGGAAAAGTGCAGTTGTTTCCTTGCTGCTGGAGGGAGGTGAAATAGCTGGGTGGGTGACGACTCGGAGAGATTTAGTAAATGTCGGACACAGGCACGGGAAATAGAAATCTAACGGGGAGATGGCCGAGCTGTAGGGTGAGGTTTCTCTCCTCCGGGCTGGCTTTGGGGAAGCTGGGGTGGCGATTTCACGGCTCTCTCCAGCGAGAGGCGGGTGTCTCCGAGTGCTCATCCTCCCTCAGGTGGACCTGTCCACGCACGGCGGCTTCATGGGCGGGCTGCAGCGCAACGGCAGCACGGGGCTCACGGCGCCCTACTACGCCACCTCCAGCGTGGAGATCATCTTCCACGTGTCCACCAGGATGCCCTCCGACTCGGACGACTCCCTGACCAAGAAGGTACAGCCTCTCTGCGGGCTCTGCCCCTGGAAGCCGCGCCGCTGGGTTGGGCTGAATTAAACGGCGTCTAAACCCCGCGTTCTGAAACGCGGTTGACATTTCCGTGGTGGCCTCAAATGCCACCGGGAATAATAACATTAGCGGTGATTCCATTTGGGCGTTGTCTGCCTGCCGAAGCTGCTGCAGGTTGGTAGAACAAAGGCACCGAACGTGGCGTCGTGAGCCCTTCCAGCCGGCTCATCCCGAGTGGAGCAGCCAGGGGCAAGTGGCTGAAGGGTTCAGTAGCCACGGAGGCACAGCCCTGCCAGCAGCCCGTGCTGCAGCCAGCCACAGCCCGGCCCAAATTCTGTCAGCACCGCTGCTTCATGGCTTAGTCTTGCCTAGCGAGGACAGGTTTCAGTTTGTGCTGTTTGCCAGCTGCTGCTCAGGCTCAGAGAGGATTTTTGGCGCAGATCTCTGCCTTGTGCATTAGGACTTTCCTGCAGCAGCAGTGTTGCAGCAGCAGCAGTGCAGCGCCCTGCTCTGAGCACTGTCACTGTGGGCGCTGTCCTGGTGGTCCCACAGTGATGCCAGTGCTCGTCTGTAAAATGTAAAGGTGGCATCTCTGAGTGCTGCTTCTGAAAAACTGCCCAGCCTTCCCTACTAAAGTCAGATCTTGTCTTTCTTACTGTGATACCTGTCTTTCCAAAAAAAAAAAAAAAAAAGACAAGCCAGCGAAACGACACGTTTCTCTTTCTGTGTGTAACTCACTACCCTCATGGACAGAAGGCTGCTGAACAAAGTGCTCTGAGTGCTTCACGATGGGGCAGTGGTGTGTCTCTGTGACCAGAGCAGGGTAGTTCTGTCTGAATTTTTATTTTTATTGTTCCTGGCCAGTGTTTGTCTGCTGCCATGGCTTCTCCTGCACAAACGGTGGCCGTTTATTTAGTCTGACCTCCCCTTGTAAGTCCTGGCTTTTGTGGAAGCCTGGCAGAGACCCTGGGATAGGGTCTGGCTGTGGGGTAATTCATCAGGAGAGGGGAGAGCACAGTGGGGCTGAGCTGGCCCAAGGGGAAAAATGGGGTCTAGCTGCAAGGAATCCACTTGTTCTCCCAATTTTCATCAGTGTTGGGGCTTGTCAGGGTCTAATGATTCCATTTGTCTTCCCTGTGCTTGCTCTAAGAGAATTCCTTCTCGGTGAGAAACAGAAACCAAAAGCATTTAGGAGCTGTCAGTCCCCAAGTCGTGCAGTGCCAGGAAAGCAGGCCAGCTCCAGCACGTGCTGTCTGCAGAAAAATAACTGCAAAGGAATTGCTCTGGGACCTTCTCGAGAGACCTGAGGTCTGCTCTGCGAGTGGAGCCCTGATCCCACTGGGAATTCCAGCGAAGGGCACATCTCTGAGCAAGCTCCTGGGCCCGAGGGGCTGGGGGCAGGTGACTCTCAGAGGGTTTTTCAGAGTGTACTCGCCCATGGTTGCACACACAGCAGTGCCATGCGGCTTGTCACAGCTCTGCTGCGGGCAAACAGGCGGCTCTGTGCCTGGGCTGGTGGCAGATGTGACAGAGCTGCAGCTGTGAGTGGAGGGAAGCTGCATTTCCTGCACTTTCTGGGAGGTGGGCAGCAGCTCCCTGGGCTTGGCTCCTCGCCTCACATCGCGGGGTAAAAAGGTTTATTTCCTGTTTGTTACTTCTTTCCATCAGTGCTTTTGTTGGGTGGGAATGTGGCAGAGAAAGAGGGAAGCCCGGGGCGTCCTGCAGCAGGGCAGTGGTGCCGGCAGGAGAAAACCTCATCAGGATGCGGTGGGGGCCACAGCTTCTCTTTTCCTGCCCTCCCTCTGGGCCCTGAGGTGCTGCTGCTAATCTCTGTGATGGCTGGGGTTTCCTCTCGGCTTGTTCTGCCTCGGAGCAGGAGAGGCTTCACCCCTGTCAGCGGGCTCCCGGCTGAACAGAAGGACTGGCCACCTGCTGGCCCGGCCAGAAATTCCGGGGGCTGGCGAATTCAGCAGATGCGGGGATTTCACTGAAATTTGTTATTGTGGTTCTTGGCTTCTGCTGAACGCAGGGATAAATTCAGTTCTGCTCCGAATTCCCCAGAATAAGAGCGTTTCCTCTGGCATGAACTTGGCCCCTCGTTGTTGTGCAGTCGAGCTGTCGTTTGCAGTCTGCGTTTTTTTTTTTTATTTGAGGCGTGTGCTGCCATTACATTGCTGATTCGGGAGGGGAGAAAGGGAAAGAGAAAGAGAAACGCCTCTCCAAATAAGTCTCGGCCCTGACAGGAATCTGTTCTGGTGGAGTAAACAAAATTCAGCGGGTCTCTTTTGCTGCCGTAGGGTTCAGCATCATTGGTTCCAAACTTTCTCTGCCTGTCTTGTGGCAGGAGTGAAAATGGATCCCAGGAGTGGCATCCTGCCGTCCCTGTCTTGTTCTGCTCGAATTGTGCCTCACAGTTTAAAGACGTGCTGCCGAATTTCTCGGTGATTTATTCCATCCTCTCCGTCGTCAGGGCAGAACTTTTTCAATTCAGCAGTCTGGTTGCAACCCCATACTGAACTCTTGCTCCTCTGCTGCAGAAATTTGTTAGCCGGGGCTAGATTAGATTTTTAGCAGCTAATCTGACTGCTGTAGGGGTTTGCAGAGTGGGGACAGAGCCGTGCTATTGGATTTGTCCAATTCATTTGACTCCAGGACTATAATTGCACTTATGTCTTACAAGGCTTTTATGGCCTCGGGCTGGCGAGCAGCAGAAAAACAAATTGGCAGTGATACAGTGAGAGTGAAAGGGAATGAAAGGCACACATTATCAGTCTCCAGGCAGCCCTGCTCTGGCAGGAAGTTTCTGGGTTAATTTACAAATAAAACTTCGATTTTCGGACGGGCACACAGTCAGGCAGACAATGGGGATGTCAGGGCTCGCTGTTACTTAGCAAAAGTAGCAGCCGTGGCTCCCCAAAAGCAGGAATTCTTCAGTGCAGCAGACGAGTCGTCTCTGGAGCCAGCTGGCTGTGTAATGCAATTAGCAGGGAAAGGAGGTCATGGCAGAGGTGTGCACCGTGACCAGAGTGAGCCAGCCCCGCCTGCCTGCGCACACGGCATGGGGGAATGGGGGAATGGGATACGGGGATGGGGGGAATGGGATATGGGGATGGGAATGGGGATACGGGGATGGGGGGATTGGGATATGGGGATGGGGATAGGGGAATGGGGGGGGTGATTGGGGGATGGGGATGGGGGAATGGGGGGATTGGGATACGGGGATGGGGGAATGGGGATGGGGGGAATGCGATATGGGGATGGGGATATGGGCATATGGGGATGGGGGAATGGGATATGGGGGGATTGGGAGATGGGGATGGGGGAATGGGGGAATGGGATATGGGGATGGGGGAATGGGATATGGGGAGATTGGGATATGGGGATATGGGAATGGGGGGATTGGGATGGGGATATGGGAATGGGGATATGGGGATGGGGATATGGGGGTGGGAATGGGGATATGGGGATGGGGATATGGGGATATGGGGATGGGGATATGGGAATGGGGATATGGGGGTGGGAATGGGGATATGGGGATGGGGATATGGNTGGGAATGGGGATATGGGGATGGGGGGATATGGGGATGGGGATATGGAATGGGAATATGGGAATGGGGATATGGGGATGGGGATATGGGGATATGGGAATGGGTGTCAGCCCTGCCTGCTGTCCCGGCACCCAGAGAGGGGATGTGGGGATTGGGATATGAGGACGGAGATGTGGGGAGATGGGAATGGGGATGTGGGGATGGTAATGGGGACATGGGGATATCAGGATGGGGCTGGGGCTGGCGAGTGCAGCCCCAGGGAGGCACAGCAGGGCTGGGCTGTGTCCCTGCATCCCGTACCAGACCAGGACCAATCCCCGTGCCCACCAAGAATTCCTGCACGCCAGGGAGGACATGCTGCCATTCCCAGAGCTGCCTTCCCTCAGTGTGCACAGCCGTGGCTTTTAGAACCAGTCTGATTTCATGGCCGATTCGGTGGTTTTTTAACACTTTCTCTTTTTTCTCTTTATTCCCCCACCCCTGCACTGGGGGCAGAGCACAGCCTGGAGCTCTGGCCCCGCACACGTCGGCCGTGGGGCTTTGGGCATTTCAGCACAACTTGCTGAGGTCCTGCAGGGCACTGAGTCTGCCCCACAGCTGCTGTTTGGGACAAACAACACAGGAAAATGGCAGCTGGCTTATTGTCACTGATGAGATTATTGTAACGGCTTTTTATCAATGGAGTTACCTCTCAATGGCAGAATTTCCGATTAATGCCAATTTTTAGTTTCTACCATTACACCTCGTAACTGTGCTGCCTGAGGATGTGTGGCTTCAAAGCCAGGGCAGTGTCTGGAGCTCTGAACCAAGTCCCTGGCACACCCTGGGCATCGTGGCAGACTCGTGAGCACAGCAAGTGTTGGTCCAGCCAAGTTCCCTTCTTCTCTAAATTGTGTTCTGGAAGGTGCAATAATATCAGTATTATCATTATTCGTTGTACAAGTGCTTGGCTGTTATCAGAACAGTTCCTTGGGATTTTAAAACGGGTCCCTCAGGCAGTGTTTGGCCATATTTTGATGACTGTTTTTCTAGCACTATGTGCTGTTTCTCACCCCAGAAGGCACAGGAGGCACAGCAGAGCCTTTTCTTCAGCAGAGCTGAGCTGGCTTTGCGACTTGCCCTCTGCACCCGGGCCTGATGGAATTCCATGTCCACACGGATTCCTCGGGTTTCCTGCAGCAGAGGTCGCTGGGTGGGCTCTCTGTGCTGGAGGCCAGTGCCAGAGCTGCCAAATGTGGGGCCGAGCTGGGCCCATCCTGGGTGGGCCAGGCTGGGACTAAAGGTGACATCTCGCTCCTCGTCGCTCTGGGGGGTGACCTGGCGGCACCTGGGCACGGAGGGTGAGGTCAGGGTTTTGTCCTGGGTGTAAATTCCTGCTGCCTTGGGTACGTGCCAGCTCGTGGCGTTGCCAGGGTGTTTTCTTGTGCGTTGCTTTGTTTTTACCGGGCTTCTGCACAGGCATCAGGGCCACCACAAGATCGGCAGTTTCTGCCTTATTTCTGCACGTGAGAAGCTCTAGTAACAGAATGGTTGTGTTCCGTGAGCCACGGTCACGGCTGTAACTTTTTTGGATTTTTTTCCCCCCCTCAGCGTGTTGGCTTTGTCGCGTTTCTCTGGTGAACTGAGGGGTCCTGTTTGCCACAAACACGTGGGGAGTGAAAGTTTTTCCTTCTAGGGGCACTGCCTGGTTCCGAATAGGGGAGTTTCATCAGCGCACTGTGGGCCGATCCCGGGCGTGCTGGGCTTAGTTGTTATTATTTCCCGGTGAAAATCGCCACCTCCTTTTCCCTTTTCTCTCTCCCCCCACACAGGCTGAAGCAGCAGAGCTTCGTTTTGGCTTCTTTGTTCGGTCTATTGTGCACATTGTTCCGGGGGTAGCACCCGAATTGGAGGGTGGGGGTTGTCTTTTAAGCTTTAAGTGGGACTTAAATTCTCTTTATGCTCGGAGCTGGCATTGTGCTGCGTGGATTACATTTTAACTTTAAAGCTTACAGTTGAAACCATTGTGCGAGGCTTGTACGTGATTGCCAAATAGTTTTTGCCATCTGTTAGATCACCTCCAGCTCCTCCAGCGGCAGAGCAAACTCACTCACACGCACACCCGGGCTCTCGGATGCTTTCCGCGCGTGTCCCGTTTAAATTTTGCCTGTGTTTGGTGCAGCTCCGCTCCAGATGAGCAGTGGAAGTCCCGCAGTATTTTCCCGTTCCGCTGCGCCTCACGCTGCCCAGATATTTCTGCCGACGCTTCAGGCAGGAGCCCCCTCCAGACGCAGGCAGCGAGGAGGTGTTTGTGGATAATAAATTGGGTCACGGTGGGTCGTGACAGGCAGCTCCCTGACGTTCTGAGTCGAGGCATTTCATATTTCTGTGACAGCTGCCGCGTCGGAGCAGGAACACGATGATGCTCCCTTGGTTAATGCCTTGTTCCAGTAATTCGGTTTTCCCCCTTAAATCACTGTAGGTAATGTACATTTACATACGATGCTAATGGCTAGTTTGATAATGACTTAATTAAGCCATCAGACAACAATGAGTTCTAAATGAAGCAAATTATTGAGCCGACGCTTTCATGAGCAACTGGAGAAAAACAATATTTTAACTTTTCCGTAATGAAATATCCCTGCCGCGGAGCAGCGTAATTGAATCCGCGGGCCGTGACCCCCGGCATTTATTAATCCCCGCCATTAATAAAGAGTAATCACGAGCCCATTTCCCCTGCAGCTCCGGCACTTGGGCAACGACGAGGTGCACGTGGTGTGGTCGGAGCACAGCCGCAACTACCGCCGGGGCATCATCCCCACCGACTTCGGGGACGTGCTCATCGTCATCTACCCCATGAGGAACCGCATGTTCTTCATCGAGATCCTCAAGAAACCCGAGGTGCTGCCCTGCCCCTCGGCGGGCTGCGGGCTGGTTTGTACCCAGCCCGTACGAGATCAGGCTGTCCTCAGTGTCTGTGTGTCTGTCTGTCTGTCTGTGTGTCTGTCCTCCCCAGTCCGTGTGTCCACCTCTGTCCATCTCAGGTGGAGCACGACCTGAGCCATGACTTTACGGCTGGAGTTACTCACGGTGATGGTGCTGGCTGCTCGTTCACTTCAGAGCCATACTCGGCGCTGGGGGAAGCCCCTCAGAGTTCTCAGCACTGTGGTGGCACTGTCATTGTCACCTGCCTGGGGGGGTGGTGCGGGCACGGGGCATCCTGTCGTCAAGCACAGCGTGGGAGGCTCACAGCCGAGACGGTTTTTGGGGGAAAAAAATGCGGTTTTTTTGCAAAATGTCAGAGGTGTGCGTGTGTGCGTGTGCGTGTGAAAAAGCCGCTTCAGTAAATGCTCGTCTGGTACGCTCCGGGTGCAAAAATATGCGTAAAATACACTCGGTGAAAGTGGGCGGTGTGATAAATACCCTGTAAATACCCTTTGCCTTGCGTGAGGGACAGTGTTTGCCCGAAGGAGTGGCCAGCTGTGGTGAATGCCTCTGCCACGTCCCATCCTGAGCTGCTCCGGGGACCGTTTTTGGGGTCGTGAGTGACGGAGCTGTTGGATGTCGGCGGCCGGTGCTTTGTCAGCTGGGCATCTCAAACTCGGAAATTTGCTGCTAGTGGGTCGCTGGGGCTCTTTCCCGCGGGTGCCGAGCTCTGCAGTTGAGTTTTGGAGCGTTTTGGCTTTTAGGGAAAGGAGAATGTAGCGTTAGGAACCCGCTCGAGTGCTCTGTGGAGCGGCGGAGGAAAGCTGTGTCATCTCACATCTTAGTCCCAACCACCCGACGGGCAGCCAGGAGAAGAGCTAACTGGAAATTTGGTGTGATCCCCACATTTAAAGTACAAACCATTACAATGTAATAAAATTAATCCAGACATTTCCAGGGCAAGTGTGGCTGACCTTTTGTTCACCAGCTACTGACCCCGGGGTGAATGAACGAGCCTTGCAGAGAGAAATGTCTGTTGTTTGGCTTCGGTCCCTGGCATTTAAATTGCATTCCCTAATCGAATGAAAAGGCTGTCCTCTCTATCAGGTTACAGAATCCATGGCAACATTTGGCCTTTTATATCCATAATGTTAGCCTTTTTGTTTGCAGCCGAGTAGAGACACCTGGAGCAATGTTAACATTAACCGCTTTAGCATTAATAGCTTCATTATAGAAGAATTTCTGATCAGATAGCTGTTACTTTTGTGATGTTGCTTCAGCTCGTATTGTTTTCGTTTCTGATCTCCCTGCTTGGCAACCGGGCAATGATTTGCAAATTTTTTTTGTCTTGATTAATTAAGCAATATAATTATCGGGAGCCGTGCCGCAGTCTTTGCCCGACAAAGCTCGGGAGGGAAGACAATAGTAAGTCTGTTGGTGTGAATGCATTCCACGCGTCACAGATGCACGAGGATATTGGGAACAATGAGAGGAAAAGCTGCCTGCGAGGGGGGACAAAGCGTGCCAGGCCGGCTCGGCACTGCACATACCGCCAGGGACATGCTGCGGCTTCCCCGGGACACAGATGCCTCGTTAGATTGCGGCTCGTCATCGGAGATTAATTCTCGGCCATTTGGTACAATAATTTACCCGTTCCCCGCTCCTTTAACTAGTGCTGCTCGCCGTGCGGGGGGAGCCTTTGTGCTCGCAAGGTTTATTTAACCTTGCCTACTTCTCCTGCGGCCGGCAGCAATAACGATTTTTGGAGGTCGGGACGAAGCAGGTGCTTGCAGCGGGCTGAATATTCATTTTTTGCTTCGCGGGTAGCTCGCAGCGACGGTCGGGGCGCTGGCAGGAGGGGATCTTTGCCTCTGCGGATGAAGCCGGCTGTGGCTGCGGGGATCCTCCCCAGGGCACCGGGCACGGGAACGCTGTGCTGGCAGAGCCTGCCCCAGCTCCTGCTGCCCCCGAGACCGAGTCAAGTGCTCTAAGCAAAACCTTCCTGCCCAAAAAGCCCGGCGGGCAATTTCCCTGCCCCAGCAGCAGCTGCTGATCTGACTTTACGTCTCTGCTGTCCGTGTGCTGGATTTGACCTCCCTGTCTGTGCTTTTGCCTTCTCCTCTCTTGCTGCCAGTGCTTCTGGCCAGCGCAGGGGATAAAAATTTCGCTTACAAACGGTGCTGCCTAAAGAGGCAGAACGTGGTGTTCCGTAACGTTACCGTTTTGGTGGCACAGATTTTCCTCCGTCCCTTTCCCTTCCAACTGCCTGGATAGCAATGCCAGCAGTAAATTAAAAAAAAAAAAAAAAATTGGAGGCAAAACCGCTATGGAAACATTTTAGACTTTTCTGATTTTTTTGGGGGGGGGTGGGTAATTACTTTAAGTAAAGGAATGACAGAATAAGCGTGTTGCAGAGACAGCTGTCATTTGCAGATGTTACATTAAACCCAAATTTCTTCTGTAATTCATTGCCACTTCTAATTAGAGGAATTCCCTAGATGCAGGGGATTTATATTATTCCCTTTGTCCATTTATTGAATGACTGTCACAGTCACCCACAAGCAGTTGGAGAAGAATAATAGAGGGTATTTATTTATGTGATAAGCCTCTGTACAGATGGAAAAAAATCCATAGCTTAAATATTGATAATTGCTGCTGGCTTCTGTCTAGGGCTTGAGCTGGGGGGTTGTTTTTTTTTTTTCATTTGGAGCCTGTGAGAGGGAGATGAGTTTGAGCACTTGCAAGTACCGAAAGTTACTTATTTAAACAGCAACAATTCCTGGGTCTGGCAGGCCCAGGTCCGTGTGGTGCCTGCAGTTCTGGGCACGGCTCGCCTGTAGAAAGCGTCTCTTGTCCGTGGTGCGGTGTTTGTGTGCAGAGCCTCGGGTCGCCAGAGGATGTCACACGGGGGTTTCTTGTGGGGGTGGCCCTGAAGGAGCAGCCTTTGGGCACCTGTGCCCGTTTGTGCCTGTCCTGACCCTGTGCTCTGCCCCTGAGAGAGCCCCTCTCTGCCATCTCCGGCACCAGCTCGAGGCTTTTTTTTCTCTCCCGTGCAGTCCACGGAAGGAGTTTATAGAGGATTATCCCGAGTAAATACGTCTTTGCAAAGCCTCCTGCCGGTGCTGGAGTCAGCCAGTGAATGGGGGTCTCCTGGTGGGATCCCAGATGGAAACCAGCTCCTAATACCCAGTGCCAAAGGCGTGTGGATTGCAAATCCATCGACGGCCTCGGTTCCTGTGTGTGTGGGTGTGTGTGTGTGTGTGTGTGTGTGTGTGTGTGCTGAGGGCAGTCCCGGGGGGCTCAGCCCCTCACCAGCTCGGGGGGCGGCTGGCACGGTGCTGTCCCCGTGTCCTGCAGCGCTGCTGAAGCCATGCTCTCTGTTTTGGGCTGCCCAGGTGCCGTTTTTCGGTCCCCTCTTCGACGGCGCCATCGTGACGGCGAAGCTGCTGCCCAGCCTGGTGTGCGCCACGTGCATCAACGCCAGCAGAGCCGTCAAGTCCCTCATCCCTCTCTACCAGAGCTTGTATCCTTTTTCCACGGGGCTGGGCTCCCCCTGGCCGCCTTCCCAGCTGGAGCACCGTGCTGCACACAGGTAGGCTGCCACCACCATCCTTCCTGCCCGCTCCGGGGGTTTCTTCGCGTCCCGCTCCGTGTTCTCAGTGGGTCACGCCCGGCCATTCGGGAATTCCGCTGGCACAATGGAATGGTGACATGGCAGGAGTCTCTGCCCCGGGGACAGCTGTCCTGCTGCTGCTGGCCTCGGGCTTAGCACTGGTGCTGGGATCTGTGAGAAGTGGGGACTCATTTCAGCTCCTAACTAATACGAGGTGTGGACTGTGCACGTCAGGCTGGCGGCCAGAGCTCAGCCCGGCTTTTGCCCTGTCCAATTAACTTCGCTTGGACTCGTTACATTAATGAGGCAGGTGGGATTCGTCCTCAGGTACAAATGTTGCAGGTCCCAAACTCCACTTCCATTCCAGGCAGAGCTGTGTTTGGGCTTTTTCAGAACCTGTTTTCCCCCAGTGGCTGGAAGGTAGCTGGAGGATGTGCTTCTCTGGGACAGAAATCGTGACACAGATTGTGCTTCTTTGTGGGTTTTTTTTGTGGTTCTTTGTGGGTTTTTTGTGGTTCTTTGTGGGTTTTTTGTGGTTCTTGGGTGCTGCACAGCCCCACAGTGTTAGCTCTGTTATGCTGGGGTTGTCTCATCATGCATTTCAGGGCTTGTTTTGCTAATTGTGTCACTTAGGACAGACACTCACTGCACTTTTCTTACTCCGGGCAGCGTTTGATTTGAGTGTTTTTCGAATCACATGACTTTGAAAAGAGTTTGTGAAATGTTTTGATCTTTGAAAGAACATTGAGAAATTAGTTTGTGATGCACATTTTTAAAACACGGAATATCCTCAAGGTACCCGTTAGGGTTTTTTTAAAGGCTAAATTTTATCCAGTATACTTTGCAAAAGTCATCAGAAATTAAAAGTATTAAAAAGAAATTAAATAGAGTTGTGTTAATAACTAATTGTTTCCTCACATGCTGGTGGTTTTGCAAACTGTGGCAATGCCTGACAGGTGAGTCAAGGCTCGTTGTGTTTTCTTCTGTTTCTCGAGAGAAATCTAACAAATCCCTGAAACTGTGCTGTGCAGAATTCGGCTCTCTCCGCCTGTTTCTCAGTGTTCAATACTAAAGCAGCAGCGTAGTGAAGGTAGAAACAGCACTTTAAAGAAGGAAGCTGTCCCGGCCAGGACTCCCGTGTTTTGTTGTCGAGCTCCTGCTGTCCAGGGGGGTCTCCCTGAGGTCCGGGGGGTCTCCCTGGGGTGGCAGAGCTGGGCAGGCAGCACAGCTCGGGGAGGAGGCAGCATCTGTCCCCGCGTTCTTCTCCGCCTCTTGCTGCTCCTGCCTTTGCTCCGGTGGCGCCCGTGGTGCCTGAGCTGCCGCCTGTCTGTCTGTCTGTCTGTCTGTCTGATGGACGGAGGTGGATGGGGGAGCTCCTGCAGCGCACAGGGGGGATGTGCTGGGGCAGCAGCAGAGGAAGCTGCCCGTGGTTCATGCTGTGGGCAGTGCGGAGCCCGGGGTGCGCCAGAGCCCGCACTTGGAATGTGAGTGGATGTGGAAAGGTGATCCTTGGGCTTTGGCACACCCCACTCGCAGCCGTGGTGGGGATGAGGGTGCAGGGCAGAGCGAGGCCGGGCTGAGGAGGGTCGGCAGCTTCTCATGGTAAAAAGCGTGATGGTTACAAAAAAAAAAAAAAAAAAAAAAACAAAAAAAACCATCTGTGGTGTTCAGTGGGATTGCTGTGTCCGTGCTGCTGGGGAGCCGGGGCAGGGTGTGAGGTACCTGCAGGGATTCATCCCCGTTTTCTTCATCCCTGCGAGCTGCCGGGGAGCCGGGGCAGCGCCCTGCCAGCAGTGACAGCTGAAGTCACTTGTTGGAAAGTCTGCAAACTCCGGCTACAGCTGCACTTGTCAGGGGCTGTAAGGGAAGTGTAATCAGCCACAGAGATTAATTTGCATCTCAATTAGGAAGGAGTCAGGAGGAAGCTGTAGGGTCTGTTGCTGGAAGGTTGTGGAAGAAATCCCATCAGGCACAAAGGGCTCCCGAGCCGGTGCTCCAGGAGGACAATATCCCAGCCCGGTTTCCATGGGGACCGGAGCCGCGGGAGCATCTCGCTGCCCGCTTGGTCACGATGACACAAATTCCACATTTCTCTCGGAAATCTCTGTGGAACCAGCAAGGTAACTACGGCAGACCGCACCAGGCTTCTTCCTAATCGCTTTTTTTTTTTTTTTTTTTTTTTTTTTTTTTTTTGCGTTCACCTAACGCTTTTGGTTTGAGGGAATTCATTAGAGCAACAGAGTGGTTAAAAAGCAATTAAGCGTGTGTTTCAAGTTCAGTTCGGAGCTGTTGTGGCTGCGGGTTCTTTGTGTCCATGGAAGGCCCAGGGTGGTGCATGCAGAGCTCAGCTGTCTGTGGAACAGCACAGTCCCTGCTGCTGCAGTGCTCCCGAGGCCAGGGATGGCTGGGCAGCAGCTCGTGTTCCAAATTCCCGTTTTTATTCCTCCTTGGTGCCGTGGAGCACTGGGGCTGAGCAGCCCCTGCTGACTGGGACTCTGGCCATGCCTGGCCATGAGGCAGTGTGCTCCAGCAGCCTCTGCAGGCTGCTTTTTCAGGCAGCACCTGACTTTAAACGGGACTGGGACTTAGAGAAATCATAAGTAAGAGGGTGGCTTAAATTTGACAAGATCATATTGAAGCTCGCAGTTGTTGTATTGAAAGGAATATATTTATGCAGGTTTTTGAGTGCATCCTTTGTGTGTGCTGGGGAAAGGAGGGAACAACCTCCCTTGCAAAGAAACCATTACGTGTCATAACTAAGCAAGGGCCTGTTCTGCTTCCAGCAATGCTAAATTTTTCAGAAACTGCTGGGAGTGGGGCTGTAAAAGTGCATCTCCGAGCCCTCTTGCAGCGTGTGTGAAACGAGCTGTGTGCTGGGGAGGATTTCCAGGCTCCCGTGTGGTCTGGAGTGCCGTGGCACTGAGGTGCAGCAGGGCTCCTGTCTGAGGAGAAACCTGGGGAAAGCAGGGTTTGCACGGAGCTGTTGCAGGTGTGACTGGCAGCTGCTGTGTGAGCTGACAGGTTCCTAGCTCAGATGCTGGGCACCCTTCAGGCTTTGTCTGGCAGGTGTCAGGCGCTTGGGTTGGCCCATAATTCTGCCCTGGTCTCCGGGAAGACCTCGGGATCTGGGGACAGCGATGTCTGAGCAAAAAGCTCCTCCTACATTCCCCAGAGAAATGCAGTTCTCACTGCCCGGGCTCTCTTTCCAAATGGAGCCGTTTCTTTTCTGCCTGGATTGAATTGCCTGAGTTTAAATATTGTCTCACTGTTATTTCGAGTGTCTTACTGCTTTGGGTGTCTTTCCTCCACCTGTACTCCCAATCCTTCCTGGCTGGGATGCTAACTGAATTTGGAGAAAATTAGGACAGATATCCCAAAGTGTGTGAAGTGTTACTTCAGCTTTGAGGAGCTCCTTGTAACCTGCCCTGGGCAGGGTGGAAGGGGTCCCGTGTGCCAGCACCAGTGGACTTGTTCCCTGTGTTTTCCCGTGGTTTTTGGTAATCTTTAAATTATATTCTTAGCAATTGAAGCTACTGCAGGTACTTCCTGTGAACGAGTAAATGGGGAGCTCGTTCTTGCTGGGGTTTATTAACACACTGAGGATAATTTTGTCTCTGGACCAGTCTCACTTTTGGGATGGGTTGGTTTGTTTTCATGGGCAGCAGAGGGGTTTTGCTTCTCATTCTGCCTGTGACACCAGGTGTCTGTGCACTGAACAGGCACAGATGAGCACGGTGGGGAGGAGAAGTCCCTGTGTAATCTCTGAGCACTGGATGTCACCATTTCCCAGCTCACGGTTTGCACTCCTTGGTGTGGGCCTGAGGAAAACACAGCCCTGGCCCTGGAGGAGTGATTTGATTTGTGAGTAACTCTCTCACAGTTTTCTCCACTGCAGCTCGGTGGGGTAAAGCCAAAACTCCGTCTAAACACGCAGCAAAGAGAGAGACCCGTGGCTTTAATTCATTGCATCTCGTGCAGATATTGACATACTCGTATATCCTAGATGTGTTAATATCTGCAACCAAATTCTCAATGAAATCCCTTTCCTGGCTTAAGCCAATTTCTGATTAACCTACCGGGGAGTGCCTGATCTGCTTACCTGCTTCATCTGTGCAGGAAAGGTATTTTCTGTGGCGGACTTCACAGTGTGAATGGCTGTCAGATGGGTGTCTGTACCAAGTCATGCGAGGCAAAGCTTTTAGGTGGCATTCCGTGGGATTGTGGGGGCCGCTCCCCAGCTCCCATTCACGGAGCTCCTCATGGAGCTTCATGGAATTCTTCATCTTCATCTTCATCCAGCCCGGGATGGGGGATGCCTCCCAGGAGGACACACAAGCGGGACAGGGCTTTGCTGGTGAGCAGCAAACATCTCCTGCAGAGGTGCCAACACCCGCCCCGAGGCGCTTCATGTTTTCTCCTGGCTTACACAAAGAGCCTCCAAGCTGTGTTTGCTGAGATGTGCTCACTCTTTGCTTCTTGGACAGAAGCAAAATTGGAATATTCGCGTTACAAACAAGTGCTTCATTCCATCTGGTGTGGCGTTCTTGCAAGGGATTCACATTCTGTGTCTTTTCCAAGCAATTTTTGGTGATTTTGCTGTTTCCCCGTGTTAACTTGGAAAGGATGTGCATAGCTAAAGCTCCGTTCTGTCTTTGCTGTGAACTCCCGCTGGCACTCGGGGCTCCCCGGCGTTGTTTTTGTTTGGGTTTTGTCACAAACAGGTCGGTGACGAGCAGAGCAGGCTGGGTTTCTGTGGCTGGGCTGTGAGTGAGGGGTGCTGGCAGGAGAGGGGCCGCTGCTGCTGTTACCTGGAAAGGCTGACCTGGAACAGACACTAGACAGAGCAAAAGGGATCAAATAGGTATTTATTGAAAGGATAAAATAGGAATTTATTGATCAAGGATTCACTTTGGGCAGTGCAAGAGCCTGGCCAGGACTACACCCAAATCAAATCCAAGATGGATCTCAGTCATGAGTTTTACACTTTTATGAAATTTGATTCATCTAACATTGGGGTCAATGATCCACCCACGGCCCCAGGCTGTGCAGTCTCAGCCCCCTGTCCCTCGCTGTTGTTTCTGCTTTCTGGGCACCAGTTGTCCTCGATTCTCCAGCTGGGAAGGAATTGTTTTGTCACTGCCCTGTGACCAGAGCTCACCAGCACCTCGCATGAAGTTACACACCAAGCAGCAGAGACTCTGAAACATAGAAAACCTAAAACCCCCAAGGCATCAGTGCCACCGTCGGTGCGGTGCCCTTGGCAGAGCAGTGCCACTCTCTGTGCAGTGTCACTCGTGGTGCCACTCTCGGTGCGGTGCCAGTGGCGGTGTCACTGTCGGTGTGGTGCCACTCTCAGAGCGATGCCACTGTCGGTGTCACTGTCAATGCCTCTCTCAATGCGGTGTCACTCTCGGTGTGGTGTCACTGTCGGTGCCACTCTCAATGTGGTGCCACTCTCAGAGCAGTGTCACTGTCGGTGCGATGCCACTCTCAATGCGATGTCACTGTAGATGTCACTTGCGGTGCCAGTGTCGGTGTCACTCTCGGTGCGGTGCCACTGTCGGTGCCACTGTCGGTGCCACTCTCAATGCGATGCCACTGTCGGTGCCACTGTCGATGTCACTGTCGGTGCCACTCTCCATGCGGTGCCACTGTCGGTGCCACTGTCGGTGTCACTGTCGGTGCCACTCTCCATGCGGTGCCACT
>NW_014650893.1:31089-63484 GCF_001447265.1 Sturnus vulgaris
CGGTGCCACTCTCCATGCGGTGCCACTGTCGGTGCCACTGTCGATGTCACTGTCCGTGCCACTCTCCATGCGGTGCCACTCTCAATGCGATGCCACTGTCGGTGCCACTGTCGATGTCACTCTCGGTGCGGTGTCACTGTCGGTGCCACTGTCGATGTCACTCTCGGTGCGGTGTCACTGTCGGTGCCACTGTCGATGTCACTGTCGGTGCCACTCTCCATGCGGTGCCACTGTCGGTGCCACTGTCGATGTCACTGTCGGTGCCACTCTCCATGCGGTGTCACTGTCGGTGCCACTGTCGATGTCACTGTTGGTGTCACTCTCGGTGCGGTGTCACTGTCGGTGCCACTCTCCATGCGGTGCCACTGTCGGTGCCACTGTCGATGTCACTGTCGCTGCCGCTGTGGGCGCGGTGCGGAGCGCGCTCTGCCGTGTCCCTCGCCCCTGGCCCTCGGGCGGCTGCCGCGGGCTCCGGGGTCGCTGCCCGGGGCTCGGGGCTTTGTGGCCGGTTCATTAGCATGCGGGGCCGTGCGGGGGCTGAGCCGGGGCCGTGGCGGGGCCGTGGCGGGGCTGTGCCGGCTTACCAGCTGTTCCTGCTGCTCCCGACAATGTCCGGCCGCGCTCCGCAGCCTTTCCGCTGGGGATGCCCACGTGGCAGCGCCCGGCCCCGCATGGCATATGGTGTCTGGATTCATAGCGCATGCAAAACTATTCCGCCGCTAATGCACAATGACTCATAGCATTGCTAATTCCGCCAACAAAAGCCCACTTCCACACCCACACTTTTAACCCCTCGGGCTAAAAAAGCCTCTTCTTTGGTTTCAAAGCCATGGAAATGTAAGGAGGTGGCTTCTGGATCGATATCTGAAACCCTATATTTATTTAAAGCATATGCACGCTCTAACGCTTATTTTAAATTTCTGTGAGAGCCGCTTTGCAAATCGCCGCTCCAACGCGCGGCGGGTTTTTTTTTTTGTTCCAAAGCGGGCTCGTTGTCAAGTGCTGGGATTTTTAAATTTCTCGGCAGCTAACGTGTTAAAAAAACAAAACAAAAAACCCGTAAGTCGCCGCCGTAGATAACAAAAAGTTATTTTAATTTCGGAGGAGGCAATCCAGGCGCTGCAGGGTTACGTGTTCCAGAGCGAGGTCCCGAACCTCTTGGTGTGAGCAGCTCGTGGTGTTGGGGGATCTTTGCTGTTTGCTGCCTCTTCGGGGACAATAATAATAATAATAATAATAATAATAATAATAATAATAATAATAATAATAGTAACGCACTTTCCGACTAGAGGGAGCTGCCGGTATCCCCGATGCTGATTCTTAACCTGCCAGCCCAATTCCTTTGTGCGGATCGTGCCGACCTTTTAATAAAATCGGGTTCAGTCACCCCGAGTGGCTCGGATTAAAAGGTTCCGATTAAAAGTCTCGGCGCCATCGTCACGTTGAAGTGCGGAATTCGGGGAGGCTGGAGCAGGTCCTGGTGCCTTTTCTGTGGAGCGGTGCAGGTCATGAAAAGGCTGCTCGGGAGCGAGCGAGGAGCCGGGGCTGGCGGGGACAAAAAGAGTGCGGGTGCGGGAGGAAGGAGCACACAAAGGAACAAAGGGACCTGTGGCCGGGCACCGAGGTGGCCCGGCTCGGGCTCCCCTGAGCCCCTCGCTCCTGGGGCTCCCGCAGCAGGGATTGGGCAGGAGCCTTTGCCAGGGCATGGCCGGAGGGGGGCTGGTGCGCCGTGTCCTCGGCAGGGACAAAGCCCAGCCGCTGGCCTTGGGAAGGCAGCTCCCATCCGTGCGTGGGCATTTCCACGGGCACTCCCCAGCCCTCCAGGCACCGGTGGTGACACCCACGTGCAGTCTCCTGTACGGGTTCAGGTCATTTTTCAAACTTCTCTCTTGAAGAGACTTCAGTGCGTGGCTTCCGTGTGCTGCAATTGCTCCATCCAAAGTTAAGGAGTAACTTTCTAAACAGGGAGAAGGTTTTTAGGCTTAGATTTGGGTTTTCTTTCTGACTTTGTTTCTCTCTTGTTGAAAATGAGTGCTGAGCTGAGTGCTGGCCATGCCTGGAGGAGCCCAGACCCATCTGATTCCCCTGCAGCCCGGTGCAGCTGATACCCAAAGGAGGGAGGCACAGAAATTTTGGTGCCTCTCGTATCAAAGATACTCTGATGGGCAGCACCGTCATCCTCCATTGTCCTTTACAGAGGAAAGGAATCCCCTCCACCTGCATGTGAAAGGCTTTGAAAGCCATCCTCTTACTGGGGGACATGAACATGGTGACATCAAGTGAGAGGAGCAGGAAAAGCTACTTTTTGTAGCAGGTTTTCTGGCTGGCACGTTGGATTTGTGGGGTTTTTTTCCCCTCAGCGTGGTAATTGTGTATTTCCCAGAGCTTTGACCTGTCAGGGTTCTGGTGCATAAACAGGAGCAGTTGGCTCCTGACGATTTCTAATAGTAACAGTCCAGTGCGTGTACAGTGGTTCCTGTTAAACTCCTCTGAATTGGCCTGGACCAGGCTTTTTTTGGGAGCTGTGACTTGTGCTGAACACCTGGATTTGTGGCACTCGCCGGGGTCACCCACCTGGCTGATTGTCACCCGTGGGAGCGTGCACGATGTGACACACCGTGCTGGCCCTGTGGCTTCCTCAGCTGCAGTGGTAGGAAATGGAGGATTTTTCTGTGCTCTCTGCAGGGTGTGCAGGAGCAGCAGTTCCCCCGCTCGTGTCAGGCTGAGCAATCCCGTGCCCTGCAGCCTCGGAGGGGCTGGTGCAGCCCCGGGCTGCCAGAGGGACAGCACAGCCAGCCCTGCCTCGCTGTCAGCCCCCCGGGACACAGGGAATGCTCCAGGCCAGCAGAGCTGCTGCTTTCAGACACCTTTTCTTGCTGGGTTCCCGCAGAACCTGTTGGGTTTGGTTCCCCCCGTGTTTTATGACTTGTTGCCGCGATAATTCAGCTCATCTTACAGGTTTCTCTAATTGTGATTGATGTGCGATCATTCATTTTATTGAACCTCATTAAGGTCCGTGAACCTCTGTCCCAACTTAGAGTAATTAGAGCCCAGATAGCCATTCCATCTGTTCCCAAGCACTGGTTAATTAATGAACTTTTAACGTGTTCTTTGCCTTGTAAAAGCCCTCGGTATTCTCAAGTTGCTGAATGGGATTTGCGTGCCAGCGTTTCCGTTCGCTTTAAATGCCACAGCAACAGTGGGGTTTGGAATCCCGAAAGTCAACACAGCAACTCCTGGGATCTCGGGAGGCAAAGGGGAGAGATTTCACTCTCAGTTCCCACTCTGTGCACCAGTTACACTATCTGTGGAACCGGCGCTGGCAAACAAGTGCCCCGAGGGTCTCGGGTGTTCCTCACTGCCCAAACCCCGGGGGTTTCCATCTTCTCTGGCAGAGATCAGCAAGCCAAGTGTTCCCTCCTTCACGGTAGTGCTTCCTGGAAGGACGTGAGAAGCGTGATACACATTTCCCTGCCCTCACATTTCCTCCTCGGCTTACATTTGGAGCATGGGGCCCGAGGCAGCTGTGTTAGTTTTTTTTGTTAATTTGACGTAGCACTCGCTGCAAGGAGATTTTGAGGATGGAGCAGGGGCCACCAGCGCTGCTGGAGCTGTCACACTGTTGTGGTCCAGGACTGGGAGGAATGGGCAGGACCCGAGCCCCCCTGAGTGCTGGCAGCTGGTGTGCCTCAGCCCTGAGCAGTGCCACGCCGAGTCAGCGGGACAAATCTCGGCATCCTTAGGGAATTCGCTCAGTTCCTGTTTGGGAGGCAGCGCTTGCAGTGGCAGGAGCCTAAAGAAAGTGTTGGGTTTTTGGTTTTTTTTTTTTTTTTGCATTGCTGGCTTTTTTTACACCCAGCACGGCTGTGCTCTGCCTCCTCTGGATTGATCTGTGTTTACCTTCGATATTCAGGACAAGAATTAAGTCATAGTGCTCAGCTCCCTCGAAATCCCTTTCAGCATCCAAAGGCCGACCATCTGTCCGGCCCAGCCATTCTTTCCTCCCCCAGGATGTGTTTGAGCCGGGGCTTTGAGCAAGCCCGTGTCCTGCAGCAGCAAAATATGAAGGCAAAGAAAGGTCTTGGGCCTGGGGCCACGTTCAGCAGGGCGAGCCCTGCAAATTGCAGATGGTTTTTGTGAGACGAGTGCAGGCAGCCCCCGGTTCTGTGGCACGGTGGGTGTCCGAGGCACGGGCAGCCTCCTCTGTGGAGGGATCTCCAGAGCAGCCCCTTTTAATTCCTTTTCCAGTGTTTCTGTGTGCCAGCTCGGCGTCTCATCCCACATTTCAGACAGTCCCCTGGGCCAATCCACGTGTGCTCCCCCTGGCACCCGAGCCTTTGGAGTTTCTGGCAGATCTGCCAGAAAAGCTGATTTTTTTTTTTTTTTTTTAATTTTTTTTTTCCCTCAAGCTTTTTGGGACGTGCAGGTGCTTTGTCTGGCAAGGTGCTGGTTTGTGTGTGGGGCTCAGCCGTGGTGCCCCCTCTTCTCCATTGCTGATGTGGTTCCACTGGCCGAGACTGGGGTGGGAACAAACCCATTCAGCGTGTGCATTTACCACCGTGTAAAAAAAAAAAAAATCATATTTTATGGGGTGCAGTTCTTTTTCCTGGGCAGCCCCTGTCCTGCCCTCCACATTTGCACTCTGCTGAGCACGTTTTCAGATGGAAAAACAGTGCAGACAGTCGTGGTGAGGCCTGGGCAGCACACAGGGCAGTCCTGGTGCAGGGGGGAGAGGAGGGAGCTCCTCTGCTGGGTCCTGCTGTGCCTGTGCAGGGATGTCCCCAGTGCTGGCTTCTGGGGGGTGTCAGGAGGCCTGCGGGCACAGAGCTCTGCCTGGATGCCACAGCACGAGTTTAGAGGCTGCTTACCTATTCTGGCCATGTTTCCTTTTAAATCTTCTTAGGCGGGGGTGGCAGTCCACCCTTAGTTAGCTCGGTGGAAGTGTTAATTTAGGGAATTACACCTGAGGCTGTTCTCTGCCAGGTATGACTGATTTTACACAACGGGCATTTGCATTAAGATTTTATTCCTGCCTGTGTTCTGTTTAGTACGAACTTACTTTTATTTGTAAATTAAAATATTTTAGCAGCCTTTCTGTCGGTTAAAATGTTGGGTGTTATTTGGGTTTATTAAGAGAGATAAGAGGGATGTTGTTCCGTCAGCTGTTAAATGTCGTTGCGTGTTAATCCATATTTTAAAAGTTCAAAGTGTGTGCTAGCCCGTGTTTCTCTGCTGCCCTTGTTGCTGTATGGAGCATTCCCATTTGTGTGAAAAACAGAATTCAGCTCAGGCCGTGCATAGATTGTCAGAAAGATTAAAGTGTGCATCGTGCAATTTTTCCTCTTTCAGAGAGGGGCCTTTGATGTGCTAATGCTCACTTTCCCTCCTTTCATGGCCAAGTGCTGGGCATTGTTTGGGGCTGCCGAGCAGTGGCTGCTCCGGAGGGGCAGATCCCAACCTCGGGCAAGGTAGCAGCACCTGCAGGGACACTGCTGGCATTGTCCGGGGGGGTCACACAGAGCTGTGCCCGCACGCATCGGCACCGGGGCGGGCAGCGAGGGGAAGCATTGCCCCAAAAAAACCCAAATATTTCATGCGCGGTGTGCCAGGGCTCCTGCACGCCGCGGGTCCAAACCACCCCAAAGCTCGGCAGTGCAGGAGGCTGTGGGTCTGGAATCACACCCCAAGGCAGGGCTGTCACGAGTTTCCAAAGGGAATCTGCAGGGGAAATGATTTGGATGGGCTCGCCCTGGGTTGCAGTGGGCATTTTCCAGCTCATGGACACAATTCTGCAGGCTGCTCCTCGCCTGGTGTGGGTGGTGGCAGCCGTAGTGACAAAGGTGAGTGGAGAATGAGCAGCTGTGAACGGCCTTTCTTGTGCCGACAGACACCCAAAAGTCCGTTTTGACTGGGAAGGAATGTTCTCCTGAGCTCCTCAGAATATTGGGGAGAGACAATGTGTAAGTGGGCAGGAGTGGGTGCAGTGCTGGTTGTGTTCTGCACAGACAGATGAGTTGGCAACTGAGTGATAAAAGCCTTCCTTTGGGAACTGGGTGAAATCTGAGACGGTAAACTAAAACCTGGAATAAATCCTGGATGCAGGAAAGGCTGGCAGCAGCACGCAGTGGCCCTGCTGTGTCACTTCTTCCCCGAGTCACTGTCCCTGCATATTCCCCCTTCCACCGACGCCAGAGCTCATTAAAAATCCACCCTGTGCTCCATTCCTTCTCTTCGGGATCCTCGGGATCTCCTTTTATTCCTGGCGTGGCTCAGCACTCAGGGATGTCAGGGAGCATCAGAAGTTGAGCTGGAAGCAGCAGTGGGAGCACTGAGGAAGGGAGGTGCTTGAGGGGAGGTTTCCTGGGCTTGTGCTCAGGCTGGGTGTGTGGGGAGGCAGTGCCAGCTGGGCACAGCATCCCTGGGCACGGGGCTGAGCTGCTGGCTTTTTGGTAGCCTTGCACAAGCAGCCAGAGCGGCTCACTTGTCACCAGCTGCCATCCGCCTCTCCTGGCCGTGCTGGCTCCCAGGGACCCGCGGCTGTCGTGCAGGATCCCCCCCGGCACAGCTGTGTGTGCAGCAGCCCTGGCTGGCTCGTTTGCCGTCTGAAATCAGATTAATTGTCCGTTTTAACAAAGCGCCGCCGCTTCTGCGAGCTGGCCCTAATCTCATCGTGCTGCAAGTGGGTGCTCCATAACCCAGACACCTCGGGGAGGCAGGAGTGGCCAGCCCCGGGCTGGCACAGCAGAGCTGCTGTGTCCCTAAGGTGTCCCTGCTGTGTCCCTGCGGTGTCCCAGGCTGGGCACAGGTCACACACCTGAGTGCAGCTTCCCCTGCAGCCCCAGCCTGCTCTGCTCTGTAAGCTGAACACACTCAGTGCCCCCAGCAGCACCTCCAGCAGCACCCCGGCTCTTCTGTGGGACACTCGTGCTTTGGCGCTCCTTGTTTCGCCCCCATTTATTCCCCCATTTGTTTTTGCACCGTTCTGGGGCTCAGCACTCGTGTGTGTGTTAATCCCTGTACCTGTGGACAGCAGCCTGCTTTCTGCTCTCATTCTCACTCCTTCTCGGGGCTGGTTTTGACCCGGCCAGCCCTGGGTGCTGGGGCAGGCTCAGGTGTGTCAGCTCAGGTGTGTCCCCAGCCAGGCAGCTCTCTCCACTTCCCCCATCATTCCTCTGGGGCTTGCCTTTAGAACTTGGTTGTTTAATAATGTACTGTACCTCTCTCTCAGGAACCTTCCCTGCAATTAATTAAGACTTCCTGGCCACCCTGAGTTACTTGAGACTCACGGGGAGATTTTTTTCAGGAGCAGTAGAACATTTAGGAGGAGCTAACAGCAGCTAAACCAATGCATTGCCTTGCCTTTCTGTGAAGGAGCCACTTGTATTTTCAGTTCTGCTCGCTCTCCACTCACACATCCCACCTCCTGAGTTTTAAAAAAGCAGATTTCATAAATATGCACCCGAATTTAAATTTACCCCTCAGGGAAAACGAGGAGCCATCACAGCGTGCCAAGTGGGATCCAGTTCCCCTACTGGGAGGTCACTTTGAGGGGAGAACAGTGGCCAGAGGGACCGGCACGGGGACACAGGGACAGGGACACAGGGACAGGGAGCCCCTGCCGAGCCCCTGCAGCCTCCAGGGCTCGGTCACACCTGGCAGTGGGTGCCCACCGTGCCACCCACAGCCCACGCTCAGCCCCTGCTTTGCAATGCCCACAGACGTGTCAGGGCAGCGTTTCCGACCTCCATCCTCCTCATTCTGGTTTTGATTTACAGCTGGGACATCCCTGCTGGGCTTTGCTCCAGCCTGTTCTCCCGTCCTGCCCTCGAACGTGGAGCAGTTTCCCCGCCTGTCTCGGCACAGCAACAAGTCCGGTCTGTGTTAAGCGTCTTGCAAATGGTGTCACTCGTAATGGATGTGTTAATAAGCCCCAGTTACCTGCCCCCGATTGTAATAAATGTAAATTGCCAGCTATAATAGACCTGAAACGGAGCCATTTAGTGTGAGACCCAGAAATAATGAAAAGATCTGTAATAAACTAGAAGGGGCAGAATTACTTTGTGTAATTATATTTTGTTCTGCTCGTAGCTGCCAGATCAGTGTACTCTTATCAGACTGACAGGGTTTGGTAACATTTAGCAGGTGAGGAAATGTATTTGTGAATTGAAAAGGCTTGTTCCTTAATGAGTGAGTGTGACAGTCCATTGGTTTTATCCCCTGTCTGAGATGTCGTTCCACTGGCTGTGATTCTGTTAGAACCAAATGAGTCGAGCTTCCTTTAGGAACCAATCCACTCGTATCCCATGTAATTCCAGGAATCCCTCTGCCTGTGTGCTGCTGAGCAGCAGCTCAGTGAGGCTGGTATCCTGAGCCCACAAAGCCACCCTCGTGTCCCTGCAGTCGTTGCTCAGGGTGGGAATCACACCCCACGGATAGCAGCGCAAATAATTCTTTTCTAGACCGTACAAAACCAATTTTTTGGCACGTTCTCGTTAAAAAGAAAGAGTCTGGCATTATCTCCCCTTCCCCTGTGTCTGGTGGTTTAGGTTCAAAGGTGGGAATTGCAGGGGCTGGCACCCTCAGGTTCTGCATGGTTTGGAGCGTGCTGTTATCCCAGGAGATTCCCAACTGTGCCTTACCTGGGCACTGCTGTGGTGGAGCTGGAGCTGTTCCTTGTCTCCAGGTGCACTGTGGAGCACATCTCGTGTGAACTCTTTGGGTGACATTTCTGGCTTTGGAATATCCTTGAGTTTTGGGGAGAGGAGTGGCAACGAATGCAGGAATGTTGAATGTACGTGGCTGTTACACTGGAGACACTGCAGGTCTGTGCAGTGACCAAAGCATAACAGCACCAGCTCAAAAACATTCAGCTGATGTAGAAATAAACCCACCAGCCTTGTGGACGAGTCTGCCCCTTTCCTGCACCTCTGGGTACGAGCTAGGAGGGCGTAGCTGGCCCAGCATCCCCCTGCCAGCAGCTCCTCTTCATTTATGCTGGGAGGTCTCCTTGCCTGGCTGTGCTGGCTGCACCACCTTGGGGGCTGGAGTTGGGCCGGATCCCTGGGAGCTCCACCTGGAATTTCACAGTGGAGGTAGTGCAGATCCTGGCCGAGTGGTGCCAGCATGGGGTCCTGCTCTCAGGAGAGAGGAGCTCAGCATCGCTGCTTTGGGGCATTGGGGACGTGGCTTTCAACTGGATCCAGGCAGCTCCTGTGCCTGTACCTCTCAGGACTGAGCAGGTGCTTCCAGAGAAGGGATATTTGGGGGAAATCATGCTGGTGAAAGCCTTGTGCCTCGCTGGTCAGATCTCTGCACCCTGAGTTAGCAGTCAGGGCTGCTAACAGCCCATTGTGTCGGCATTGGAATTGAAATATTCTCGTGGTGAGCACGGGATGCAGTGGCTGGCGGGACCCGGGTGGGCAGAGGGCTGTTGGCACCACGCAGAATGAACAGTGTTGTGGTTTAGGAACAGCTGTGTGGGGTTTGTCACCTCTGAGGCACACGAGGAACACGCTTAATGGGAGCAACATTAATGAAGGGGATGAGGCACAGGCCCAGCTTTTCCTTCCAGCATTGCAGGGACTGTGCTAGAATTACAGAGCTCTGTAATTCTCTAATTCTGTAATTCTCGGTGTCCTTTGCTCCTGCTGCAGAGTCTGTCGTGGTACATGTGTCTGCTCCCAGGGCCTTCCTGCCTGCCCACAAATGAAGATGGAAGCTTGTTCCCTGCCTTACTCGTAACAAATGCAGGATTCTCCCCCGAAGCCCTTGGCATGACTAATGTGGCACATATTCCTGCTGTCCCCGAGTGAGTGCTCCTGCCAGGCGTGTGCCCCTGCACACCTTGAGCCAGGCACAGCCAGCGTGAGCTGAGCCTTCAGCCTCGGGCCACCTTCAGTGTGGCTTTGCTGTGACACTGCTGCGTCTCCACAGAGATGCTCTGAGGCCGTGGTGGTGGTGTTGGTGTTGTTCAGCTGCACTTTCCCCTTTAATTACCATTACCATTACAATTACAGCGTGCCCGGTGACTCGGGGCACCCGCGGCTTCCCCGTCTCTGCCACTCAGCATCCAGGTTCTTCTGTGGTCCTGTGAGGTGGCAGAGCCCCCGGCACGCTGCCTGTGCTGGGCACACGCTGCACCACCGAGGAGGAATCCCTTCGCAGAGCTCGGGGAGAGCCGTGTCTCCTGCACACCGGGGCGTGCGGGGCTCCAGCCTCCCCCCAGCGCTCAGGGCTGCCTGCCAGTGTGATTGGTGGCACAGCAGCACACAACGAGGAGAAGAGCTCCTGGTTTTGGCAGCAGAGGGTCGTCTGCCCGTTTTGGATAAGGAGGAGGAACAGCAGCCCTGGCACGGGCTGGCCCCGGCTCCCCTGGCTGCAGCGTGGACAGATGGCCGTGCTGGGGGCTGGCCATGGGGACAGTCACACACGGCTCTGCTGACGTGCTGCAGGCACCCACCTCAGGCAGGCGCCACTGGGAAGTTTCCGTCTGGGCTGCTTTGGTTGATAAAAAGCACATGAGTGTGCTCAGTTGCACCTGTCCCGTGAGGGGTGTGTGTTACTGAAATTCCCCCAAAAGTTCTCGGTGAAATTCGTGCGGTGCTGGCGCTCGCTGGACCGTAAAGGATGGGAGCCCGATCAGGCAGATGGGGTTTCACACAGAACTGCCTTAACAGCACGTGGTAAAAGCACTGTAACTCCATCCTCGGCAGAGCTGGGGAGGCCAATTAGGTGCAGAAAGGTCATCAGCCGACACATCTCTGCTAACCTCAGTTTCGTGGCCCTGGCTTTTTTCTGCTTTGGTAAGTCCCAAACATTTATTTTCTCGTTTGTTTTCCAAACTGCTGTCAGAGTGTCAGGAGCAAACCCTTTTCGTGAGGCATCTTTGGGCCCCGTGGTACCATCAGGAGGGAACTGAAGTAGGTGTTCCCTGCACTGAACAGTAAATCCAAGGGTTTTCTGCAGCTCTCCCTAACTGGGTAGAGAAGGAATTGGCACATGGGCGTGCAGCCAGCTTTGATGTCCCATGGGCTGGAAGGAGCTGTGTCCCTCTCTACTCAGAGCTGGCCCCGTGCCCCAAAAGCCCCTCTCTGGGTGGGCTGCACGTCGCAGATGGGAGCTGCAGCAGGTCCATGCCAGCAGGCTGCACGGGGGCCCTCTGGAGCTGCAGGGAGTGCTCCCCACGCACCCCGGCAGTGCCCTGGGTGCCCCTTGTGGCACTGGTGCCCTGGGGTGTTGGCACCACCCTTGGGCCATGGAGAGCAGCCAGGTGCTTCTCCCCAGCCTGGCCACAAACCCACAAACACTCCTGTCTTTTACCTGCCCTCTGCATCAGCACAGCTCACTGCTCTTTCCAGGTGTCGGTGACAGTGCAGAAATGCTGCCAAAATGATTTTATTTTCAAACAGCAGCATGGGGCAGGATGGCCTGGCCACTGCCATCAGCAGGAGTGGGGCCCTGGGAGTTTTGCTTGAGGTCAGCATGGAGTTAAGGTGAATAAGCAGAAGTTCTGGGTTTTCAGGATCTGCTGGAGTCATGACCGTGTGTCTCTTGTTTCTCACCAGGGCAGTTGGGCATGGTTCAGTGCTGTGTGTGTGTGCAGTGGGCACACAGTGGGCAGACCCTGGCCCTGGGATGGCTCAGGTCACCTGCAGAGCCCAGACGATGAGGACTTTGAAGGGTTGTCAAGGTCATTGTGTTTTAAACTGCGTGTCTGAAACTGGCTCTGTGTTGTAGAAGTGATGCTGGTGGGCTGGCTGGTCCCCGCCTTCTCTCTGAATGAATTTTCAAAAGCTTCTGCCTTTTGTCTTCTTGTGCATCTGGTAGGATGTCCTGTGTGTTTCACTTTGCAGGGCGTCCTGCTGCTCAGTAAGATGCTGTGGTTTATCACAAATAGATGATGTTAACATTTAATGTGTCGGGTTTTTTTTTTTTCAAACAGCCTTCATTGTGTGGTTGCAGTGGTAAAATAATTGGTGTGCTGATAAAACACAACTAGAAGCTCATAATGTTAAAATATTGAGATTTGATGGCTGTATTCAAGTAGGACCAAAATTCCTGCTCTCCCACAGTTCTATATATATATATATTCATGGATCAATAATTCACACCTGGTCATGTCATTATTTCATCTGAAATGAAAAAAAACCCCCAAACCTGTTTGTGTCCGTGTAAAGCATTTTGCTCTGGAGTTTCGCCTGGGCAGAAGCAAAATGTAAGATAATGCAGCCGTGGAGGGGCGGGTCAAATTGCCGTACATATTAAAAGAGGAGCTTTTGATCAGCTCCTTCCAGCCTCTGGTGTGACTCCATTTATCTGCAGATCTCAGGGGATGCCCCAAGTTAGTTAATCAGGGCAGCCAGCTGTCCAGCTTTCCATGGGGTAGGGTTCAAGCTCCCAGCCCATCCTCTGCAGCCAGGCTGCCACAGCAGTGGATCTGTGCTCCCTGCAGCGCTTCAGCCCTCAGGCTGCTCCAGGAACGCCAGCCAGGCACTCGGGGCTCCCTCCCAGCCCTGCTCGCAGCTGCGGGGCTGCTGACCCATCCACGCTTTGCGTTTTTAAATCAGCGCCCGATGTGGTCGCAATGGTGCTGGGGACACCTTGGTGTCGGGTGGGCTCTGCCCAAGGCGTGCAGGAGAGCTGTGACACCGAGGTCGGGGTAAAGAGGTGCAGTGTGAGGGTCGGATGTTTGTGACTCAGTGATATTTCGTGGTTGGCTCTTAGGCTGAAGGCACAGCTCGTCTCTGTGGGGCGGCTCTGGCAGAATTATTGCTCCAGGGATTTTCGGGACAGACGTGTTCTTACAGGGAGATAAATAGCGAACCTCGTGCTGCTTGTGTTTTGAGGAGGGCTTTTTTACAGCTTGTTCACCATGTCTCCACATTCAGATTCCTAAACAGCAGTAAAATTTTAGTTGGCTTTTTCTTTTTTTTTAACAAATCCCAACTGTTCTCCCAAATGCGCGTGCGTACTGAGAGATAGCAGGGAGTTTAATTTCACTTTTCACTGATTTTTCACTTAATTCAACTTGACTTTCTCTGCAGTCATTTGATGAAGCTGTGGGTACGGGCACGGGCATCCCTCTCGCTGCCCGTCTGGGGAGCCCAGGAGGGCACGGGGAGTGCCAAGGCAGGGTGCCTGGTGGGTGGAGCTGGTGAGGGTGTGCGGGGGGCACCTGCACCCCCTGCTTTTGGCTTCTCAGCGTGCAGGGGACCTGCCGAGCTGGGATCTTCCTTGCGTGCCCCAGAGTGCCAGCGGATCTGCAGCGCTCTCCCGATCTTGGGGTGTTCTTGCTCAGCTGCTTGTCCTGTCCGGGCGGTTTTTCCCGGGTTTTTTTTTGGATGGTGGGCAGCATCCTCCAGCTGGCAGTAGGGTTTTACCGGGTGCAGAGCAGAGCTGGGCAGCCTTGGCGCGCAGCGTTTATCCCGAGCGGTGTGTGAGAGCACGGGAAGCCTTTGCTCGTCCCCCGGCCTGGCTGGAAGCACCACGAGCAGCCCCGGCCGGTGAATCGAGCGCTGCCGGCCGGCCGGCGCGCAGGCTCAGGTGGTCGCCATCCCGCGGTGTCACGGAGCCCTTTCAGCGATTTGTCACGGCCGGGCCCGCTCCCGCTGCGGCAGCACGTGCCAGCTCCGTGTTCCAGGGGCCGCTGCCAGACGGGCTCAGCCCCCGCAGCCCCCGGCCGCCAGCGAGCCCCGCTCCCTGCGCTTCCTGCGCTTCTTGCGCTCCCTGCGCTGCGCTTCCTGCGCTCCCTGCGCTGCGCTTCCTGCGCTCCTTGCGCTCCCTGCGCTTCCTGCGCTCCTTGCGCTCCCTGCGCTGCGCTTCCTGCGCTCCCTGCGCTTCTTGCGCTTCCTGCGCTCCTCTCCCTGCGCTGCGCTCCCTGCGCTGCGCTTCCTGCGCTCCCTGCGCTCCTCTCCCTGAGCTGCTCTCCCTGCGCTCCCTGCGCTTCTTGCGCTGCGCTTCCTGCGCTCCCTGCGCTCGTCTCCCTGCGCTGCGCTCCCTGCGCTTCTTGCGCTTCCTGCGCTGCGCTCCTCTCCCTGCGCTTCCTGCTCTCCTCTCCCTGCTCTCCCTGCGCTCCTCTCCCTCTGCTCTGCTCCCTGCGCTCCTCTCCCTCTGCTTCGCTCCTTGCGCTCCCTGCGCTCCTTGCGCTCCCTGCGCTCCGCTCCCTCTGCTCCTCTCCCCGCTTTTCGCTCCTCTCCCTCTGCTCCTCTCCCCGCTCTCCTCTCCCCGCTCTCCTCTCCCCGCTCTCCTCTCCCTCTGCTCCTCTCCCCTCTCTCCTCTCCCCGCTCTGCGCTCCCTGCGCTCCTCCCGCACCGCCCTGGCAACAGCCGAGCTCCCGGCAATCGGCATCTCGGTAATGAGCAGTGCGTGGCATCCCCGCCCCCCGTCCCTGCAGAGCTGGGCCCGGCCGTGCGCGCAACTTTGGCAGCCTGGTCATCAGCCAGAGTCGCCAGGAGTTGGGGCCGGGCGGGGCCAGGAATGCGTCCTGCCGGCAGGGCAGGAAAAGCGAGCAAATAACGCTGTCAGCAGGTGCAAACGCTGCAGTGCTGCCCGTTGGTTTTCTTTCTTCAGGCTTCCACGGGAAGTTTGTAAGAAGATTTATCACGTACCAATCGTCCCCCGCGAGCGTTAACCGCAAAATTCTTCCTTTCTTTCTGTCCCCTTTGTTGCCACCACGCCTGCAGGAACTCGAAGATGTGCCTCGCTTATTCCCTTCGAGGTCCACGCTAGACCATCGTCTCCTGGCTTTAAGCACTGCTTTTCTCTGATTTTTTTTTTTTTTAAATAGTGTTTCAGAGTGGTTTTGTTAATGTACTGCAAGTCACAAATGGCACTTCAATATTAATTAGTAATGCTTTTCAATTCTAAATACCCTCACCTGCATTCTGTTGTCACTGGTGTTATTCTCCTGCTCCTAATTTCTAAATTCAGCTTGGCCTTTGCTCCCACCCAACAGCCTCGCGGAGCTCGAGTGCATTTCCCCATAACAGGAGCACAATGAGGCGCTGAAAACTTTTGTTTTCGCCGAGGAAACGGAGAATGAGATGTCATCCTGGCTCCTGCGAGCCCTAATTCACAAAGTCATACGTGAGGCTCTCCAGCCCATTGTAGGTTTGTCCCAGGCGTTATCCTGTTATTGGAAGTGTATGATTCACCTTCTGAGCAGACAGAAGCTGCACACAAAAGGGGAAGATTTGCTTTCTCCGCTCTGAAAGGCAGCCGCAAGCAGGGGTCCTATTAAGACAGCTGGAAAGTTGCTTCAGCTTGTTACGCTTGTAAGTTTTATTGGTGACTGGTTTTTGATTACACATTTGAATGCTGTGTGTTCCAGGTTGCCGAGTTTTAATTAAAAGGCAATAGTCTCCGTGTTAGCTCGCTTTGTTGTCTGCATTATTCAGGCCATAATGCATGCGAGGCGTGGGCTGGGTTTGTCCACCGTGCATCGTTTATTTGGGATACATAAAGGTCGCACCTTCTAGCACCTGCCCTAAAAATAACGGTCACGCTTTGGGAATTGGTTTATTGTGTTTAATTTCTCCTAAGAAGTCCAGTGATCAAATGGAGCTGGGTGGGGTGGGGTGGGCAGAAGGGAGGGTGTTGTACCCCTCTGTCCTGTAGCATTTTTTTTTTTCCTCCAACCTAATTACTTTTCTGGTCATTGGAACAGGAATATCGTGTGCCAGGAGCTTCCCATAGTGGCACGGTGGGTTTTGATCTGAGGCTCTGGCAGCTCCCAGGCCACAGCTCCCGAGTCAGGAAGCTCCAAAGGTGTCACCCTGAATGTCCAGCCCTGACTGTGTCCCCCTCCTTGTTCCCGTTCAGGACAGCCGGGCGGTTTGCTCCGGTTCCCTGCCCGTTCCAGCGTGGACGTGGGGCTCGGGGAGGCACAGCCTTGAGTCGGGCACACACCTTTCCTTAACGGGGCACCGCAGCTACGAGGAGAGAGCTCTGTACCTCGAGGCCATCATCCAGAACCACAAAGAAGTGATGACGTTCGAGGATTTTGCTGCTCAGGTCTTCTCTCCCTCTCCCAGCTACTCCCTCGGTGGAACTGGTGAGTGTCTGCACGTTATTCTTCTCGGTAGCCCCAAGAAGCACTTGAGCAGCAGATGTACACCTGTTTTTTGTAGATAAATGCTTGCAAATTTAAGAAGACTATTCTTCCCCTGAATCGACTAATGAATATCAAAAGGAACGATGACATTCATTTTAATTTGTTTTGCATCAGGGCTATTCACACTGCTCCTTTCTTCAGCTATCCTGTTAACCCCCAACTCGGGCGAGGTTAATGAACTTTCTCGCAGCGATGGGGCCGGGGCTCATTCAGGACTCGGGGTTCTTGCTGAGCCGGGAATACGCTGTTCAAAAGCGAGGCCTGAATCGGGGCTCACTTATCAGGAATAGTTCCTCGCAGGGGAAGCTGCTGCTAATGCTAAATGGGGATTATTGTGCTGAGCTACCGGGGTCGGGGATTAATGCGGAGGGGGTGCAGGAACGGGGTGCTGTGGGGGAATCTGCAGGGCCCGTGCGGGGCTGTGCGGGGCTGTGTGTGCGCTCACCGGGGCTCAGGGGGCCCGCGGAGAGGGGACAGCAGCGTGCCCGACTCCGGGAATTTATTCCTCATGGAGGGTTAGGGGGTCAGTGTGCAGTCACGATCGCTGCCCGGCTGGTTCGGTTGAGTTTAAGGGAACCTCTCCTGAAAGGCTGTTTGGCTCTGAAATGCACATTTTCTAGCGCCTTCAAAATGTGGGTTTCTCCCAGCATCCGGAAAGTATCTGGTCACCGTGTGCTGGACTGTCTGACAAAGATTCCTTAATCCATCGTTGACACTCCTAGGGGTGACACTGGCACTTTCTAATCATTCCCCGCTTCTCTTTTGGATTGCTGAATAGATTATTTCCAACCCGTATAAACGTTGCAGGACATCTGCTCTATTTCTCTTTAGCCCGACTTGTTAGCAGCTATCTTCCATCTAAACTGAAACACTGGAGGAAGAAATTAAATTTGCTCGCATAAATCACTTAGGAATAAAACCAGCCGTGCAGCATTGTCTGGCGTAGCTGGCTCCGGTCCTGGCGTGCTCGGAGCTTTGTGAGGAGATAAGAGGCGTGTGCTGGCCGGGCAGTGGTGGCCAGGAGCAGCAGGCAGAAGGCTTTGGAGATAAGCGCTGGCAGGAGGGGGGGAGGAAGCCGGGGCCATTTACATAATCGCGCCTCCGCGTCCTGGAGAGGCGTCGGGGAACACGGGATGGCTCTATTGATCTCTGCTGAACTGGAATACTAAACAACGCTCGGAAAGCTTATAACTTAAAGCTTTGATTAATGTTTCCTACATTAAAAAGTAGAACAGCTGTGCATTAAATTCTTTTATACACTCTGCCAAAAGTCTGGGACAAAAAACCGTGGCCGGTTTCAATGGGAGCGCGGCGCGTGCCCAGGGCTGGTGGTTAGCGCTTGAATCCTTTCTCTGTGGGCAATCAGCGAATGGAAACGTCGCTGCAGCGAGCCCTGCCAGGCGTGTGGCTCCGAGCAGAGCTGCTCGGGTCGTTCCTAGCGCAGGGTGTCGTGCCACATGTGGTTTGGCAGGGCAGCCCCCTGCCCGGCACTTGAAATGCGTTTCCCGGTAGCTGAGGGTTTCAGAACAGTCGAATCGGGAGTAGCCGGCTACGATTTCGTTGTTTTTAATCGCTTTTCGGTGCAAAGCCTCCCCCAGTCAGGTCCCGATTTTCAGACTTCCGAGCCTCAGAATTAATTTCCCGCTCAGGAGCTGGAGGCTGGCCGTGACTCGTGGTGGCAGAATCTCTGCCTCAGGGAGCCTCCTGCATTGCCCGCTGACTCTCCTGCATATTTAGTGAGTGATGAGCAGGGGCCGTGTCAGCCGTGGCCACGGGGATGTGTTTTCCATCAGATGCCCCTCAGCAGTCAGCAGGGAGGCTGCACGCAGCCCTGGCAGCTCAGCTCTGCTGTTCCCCAGCCTGTCCTGCTCCTGCAGGAATCACCTGTCTGTCACTTAGGGGACGTTTTTCCATTCTGAAACAGAAAAGAGGAGTCAGGGAGCACTTTTTCGGAAGCACTTTTCTCTGAAGGAGTGGTCAGGCACTGGGTTCCCTTTATCTGGAAGCGTTCAGGAGGGGTCAGGATGTGATTTCGTGGTGAGGATGATGGTGGTGCTGGGTTGGCCACCGGACTTGTTGATCTCTTCCAGTCTTGCAGGTGCTGCATTTCCTGCAGGAAAATTGTCCAGTTTTTCCAATTGTCCAGTTGATCTCCTTTGGTGTTCTGAGAAGCACAGCCCCGGACTCCCTGTATGGCTCATAGAGAGCCCCGGTACCTTCAGCGCTGGAAGCGCAGCCCTGCAGGCAGAATGGCCATCCCCAAACTCATTTAGGGGATGTGCAGATTAGGAACAAAAGCTGGGAATACGGCCCTTTGTTGTTAAACTGGTGCATTACATGCTGTATTCTAATTAGGCAGGGTTTGAGAGGCAGCCCAGGAAATCCTCCATAATCCAACACTATTGAATTATCCTCATTCTTTCCCTCTGTAGATTTCTCTCCTTTTAGTGGACGGGCTTTGAGCTGCTGCTCTTGCTCGCTCGGCCACAACCAGAAATAAGTTATTCAACCAAATCCTCGCGTGTTCTTTAAAAACACGGGTGAGGCTGGAGTGGGCAGAGCAGCGCCTCGACTTCAGCTGCCTCCGTGGCTCCTGGCGGTTCCGTGGGGCTCTGGGCTGGTTTCGTGTAGGGTCAGCAGGCAGAATCACGGGTGTTGACCTCGGGGAGAGGAAGGGGCCGCTGGATGTTCCCGGAGAGCCCCCCAGGCGTAGCTGTCGCGGCACCAGGAGCGTGGCCGAGGGGTTTGTGGTGGCCACGGCAGGTTCCTGCCTTGCAGGGAAGCCCCCGGGCCGGCGCTGCCGCCGGCACCTCAGGGGTTAATGGGAACGGGCACACTTGACTGCTGAGAGGACTGATCTAATCACTGCCATATCCAAGTGCATCTGTTCACCATGAGGTCATTCTTGTGCATGCTAATGACTTGGAAAATAAAGCACAATGCTGAGCGTTATCAGGGAGGATATAGTGTAAATCTTGGCTTTTTTAGTTGCTAATGGCTAGTGTGGAATGGGCAGAGAAAGCATCTCGGGTTCTGGCTCGATGTTTTTAAAGCATCCTTTTCAGTGGAGCATCAGAAAAAAAACTGTGCTGGAAAACTTGGACATGTGGTATCTGTTGATAAATGGATTCTTTAATGAATATTATGGCATTGCCCAGGAGCAACACTTGAGTCGAGGAACTATTGAGGTTTTCAGCATTCCCTGGTTTTAAAGCCTAGGGAGCCGTGCCTGCTGATTTACATAAAACCGAGATTTTGCAGCCTTTTTGTTGCAAAGGTGACACACGCTTTTCTTTTGTCTCTGGACTTTTACACGCTCAGAGTTCTTGCAGAAAATATTTGAAATGTACAGCGAACAAGATGTGGTTTATTTTAAACCACTTTTGGTTCAATGCTGAGCTTTATCTTTCCCACTTTAAACCGAAAGGGTTATTTAAATTGGACGTGCAGATTTCAAGTATATTTCTGACAGAAACAAAACCAAGCCCAGAGCGCTTCTTGTTTTAAACAGGATTGATGCTTTTTGTAGCGGTTATTAAGCCAAGGATTCCTTTTGCTTCGGTTTAGTGTTTTTCTGGCGTTTTTATACTACTCTGGTGTTTTTGTCCTTTTGTCTTTTTCCTTGAAGCTCTGTAGGGTGTTCTGGCAGCTCTGTCTCGGGGTTCTGTGTGTGTATATATAGATATACATATATATAGAGTATTTTTGCCTGTTTTGCTGGGAATATTGGAAACGTACACATCTGAAAGTGAGTAGCTGTGCCACGGTTAGGGAGCACATGCAGCGTGTGTGCCAAGAGTTTGGTTTGAGCCGTGTCAGTGTTGCCTGAAGTGGAACTGTTTGTTTCTAAGGGATGGGATGCAGGGAATTGCCGACTGTCCTGGTGACCAGTGAGACAGGCAGCAGTTGCTGGCCCCGGGGGAGCCCCTGCCGTGGCACGGCTGGATGTGGGAGCTGCTCCTTGCCCGTGTGCTCTCGCCTGGCAGTGCTGCACTCTGCAGGAGAGGAGGTGGTGAGGGAGGGAGGGCTGGTCCCAGCATGGGTGACAATGGGACACTGAGCCGTCCCTTGTGCCGGGGACAGCTCCAGCTGCTCGAGCTCCGAGGAGGCTCCAGGCATTGTGGCCCCTTTGCATGTTCCCTCTGCACTGAGGTGATACCTGGGCTCGGGCTGCCCTACCTGTGACACCCCATGAGCCCCAGCACTTGGGGGCTGAGCCTTGCAGAACTGATCAGCAGCTGCTCCAGCTTGTGAGTAATTAAACTTCAACGTGCACATTTCAGGCTCGTTTCCTATGCCCTCACATGCCCAGCTCGTTATCCCTGGGTTCTTCCAGGATATGATCCAGGATCAGGATGCTGCTTACAGTGCACATGGAGCCTGTCTGTGGGAGTCGGAAGCAGGAATGCTGTGCAGATTTACTGCAATGGTTCTGTCTGGAATTTTATTACTTTTGCATTTACTAGGAAGGAAAACAAAAAGATTTCTACACACCTGTCCTGGCTGCAAGGTTAATGGGGGCTGGAACAGGTCACAGCCCATGTGAAAACTTGATGGTTCTTCCTAAGTACCAATCTTCAGGATCCTTACAGGTCATGGTCTTAGCCACCCTTGCTTTCAGGGCTGTTGAGCTGGCCATTCCTAGGGCACATGCCCTGGGGAAAAATACAGGTTTGTTCGTTTGTGGACTGGATTTAAGATGCTGTACACCACACCACCTCTGTCTGGCATCCTGCAAGGTAACACTGCATTTGAAGTGCTTTCATCTATATTTTCAATGGTTTTTAATTCTTCCTGCAAGAAATGTGTTTTAAAAGCTTAATGCTCTCTAAGCAGCCTCACCTGTGAGAGGCCCTCATGTGTGGTGGGTGTCTTGTCTGAGTGCAGGTGTGTGACTGCTCATGGACAGCTTTTGTGCACTCAAGGACTTCCTCCTCTGGGAAATCTGTGTGGCACCAGGATCACTTTGCTGCTCGCTTCCTGGAGCTTTAACCTGGCTATGGTGTCACAGACGTTCAGGTCTCCGTGAAGCCTTGAATTTTTTAGCCACGTTGAGATGGTGTGACAGCAGCAGTGCTGGATGTGGAGCTGAGACGTGCAGCAGCTGCCCATCCCACAGCAGCAGGTTTGGCAGAAGATGAAGGGCAATGAATATTCTTTCCAATTTTTTCCAGCATTGTTCGTTTCAGTGCTCAGAGCCCAGGAGGAGTCACATGGGCCCACGTTTCTGCAGGTCCCTGAGGGGAGCTCCCCCTTCCACCTTTAGTGGGGTGTGCTGGGTCGGGTTGGTGCCAGTGCAGCAGTCACAGGGTGCTGGTCCTGCACTGCACAGGTTTGTCCCCCCCAGCTTTGGTCCTGCACTGACATGGTTTTGTTTTCTCCTTCAGATTAGAGTGTGTATGCTCTCGGTACACGGTAACGGCCTCAGGTAAGAGTGACACTTCCCACAGGCCCCTCTGCTGCTGCTGCTCTTCATCACTAACAGCTCTCCTTCCCCTCCTCTGCTCCATGGTCAGCTCTACCCCAGTGCTCCATGTTGGCCTCAAGCCTGCTCTGCTCTGCCTCTGTGCTCTGTGCATGCCCCCTGCACACAACCCAGCAATCAATGCCGGCTGGCCCCGATAATGCTGCGTGTGTGTGATACCAAGCCCCACAAGCACTGGCCAGTAATAAACCCCGTACATGATAAAGATGCCCAAAATAAATGCGTGCCAGCACAGCCAACACCCGCGGGCGGTAAAAAACGTCCCATACACGGTTAATCACTCCCACCAGCCAATACAGATCCCGGAAATAATGCGCGATGCTCCCGCCAACATCCGCGTGCGGTAACAACCTCCCGTACGCGGTAATGGCGCCTGCGTGCGATAACGCATTCCCGCCATCCGCGTGCGGTAACGCATTCCCGCCATCCGCGTACGGTACTGCTGGTGAAGAAGAGGGAAAAAAATCCATAATGCAGATTACCGCGATCACACAGCGTATTCCCATCCGCGTACGCTCATGGCGGCCTCTTTCCGCGTACGCTCATACGCTCATGGCGGGCTCCTCCTGCGTATGCTCATGGCGGCCTCTTCCCGCGTACGCTCATGGCCGCCTTCTTCCGCGTACGCTCATACGCTCATGGCGGCCTCTTGCCGCGTACGCTCATGGCGGCCTTCTTCCGCGTACGCTCATACGCTCATGGCGGGCTCTTCCCGCGTACGCTCATACGCTCATGGCGTCCTTCTTCCGTGTACGGTCATGGCGGCCTCTTTCCGCGTACGCTCATGGCCGCCTCCTCCCGCGTACGCTCATACGCTCATGGCAGGCTCTTCCCGCGTACGCTCATACGCTCATGGCGTCCTTCTTCCGTGTACGCTCATGGCGGCCTCTTTCCGCGTACGCTCATGGCCGCCTCTTCCCGCGTACGCTCATGGCGGCCTCTTCCCGCGTACGCTCAATGATTCCCGTACGCGGGTTTTTTTTTTTTTAAGTCATGCAATGTTTTGGAGTCCCACAATCCATACGTTGTTGTGTTGGGTTTTGTTGTTTTTTTGGTTTTTTTTTTTTTTGAGTCATGCAATGTTTTGCATTCCCGCCATCCGTACGCGGATGTGTTTCGTTTCCCGCCATCCGTACGCGGTAATCCTTCCCGTACGCGGTTGTAGCTTCCCGCGATAGACACCTGGTAATTTTTTTTTTTTTTTTTTTTTAACTTCTGAGCTGCTTCAGCCTTTGCATTTTGAGAGAACTTTATTATTTTGACCATCTGCCATCCTGCCTCACTGCAGGAATGTCAAGCACAACACCTCCCTCGCAGCCCTTCCCTCCTCCATACTTTCCTCCCCAGCCAATAGCACCACAGGTTTTGTTTTAATCCAAAATTGACAGCTCTGCATTTTTCACAGAAAATGCCTTTACAGGCTAAGTCACACTTTCCACCTTTTTTAAATGTGCTATTTCCCCTCAGCCAGTTTTCTCAAAGCACCAATCTGGTCAGTCGGGGCTGTCTTTGAGATGCAAACGCAGCGCCGAAGGCAGGCGGAGGGGTTCACACTTGGGGCTGTGCTGCTGCTCTTCACTGCTGCTTTCTTCACTCACTCAAACTCCCAGAGCTGCTCGGGCAGATGCTCAGCTCACACCTCACCTTGGACGTGCAGCCAGGGTGAGTCTTTGTCCTCAGACAGCAGCGAAGGCGTGGCCGTGTCCCCACCTGTCCTGCAACGACAGTGCCCTGCTCACCTGTGCCCGAGATGTCCCTGTGCTCTCCTTGCCCGGCTGTGGGGCTGTTCCTCCCTCCTACCTGTAATAAAATACTTGTGTTTACACGTCGGAAGAGAATTGCAACATGGTTTAAAAATACTGTTTCCTGAGGGAGCTGATGAAACACTGTTCCCCCGGGGAAATGCCAGGTCCAGCCCTCAGGAGCAGGGCAGGGCGTCTCCCTCACAGCAGCTGCACCTGCTTTTGGTCATTAGCATCTCACTTAATGACCATGTGCTCACCTGTTCCCCCTCAGCCAGCCTCTGGGGAACAACCAACAAATGACTCCACTCAACAACAAAGCATAACCCCCATACCCACAAACCCTTCCCCAGTGGTGACAGTAAGCCATTAGTAACAAGGGTACCTGTTATGTAGTAGACGAAATCCTGATTCTTTAGGATTTTTCCAGAGGTTAAGGCACTTTCCAGGCAGAGTTCTGTGCCAGCCCTCGTGCTGGGAGTGCTTGTTTCCAGCTCTCTGTAACAGGCCAAATAAAGAAGAGCAGTTTAATGACACGCAGCAAAAACCAGTTTTCTGTCACCCACACAGAACTATTTTTTTGTTGGCAGGATGGGAGCTTCGTGCCTCCCTCCTTAGGGGGCTCTTGGCGCCCTGAGAACCATGGGGGGCTGTGCAGATCCAAAGGGGGTGATGCTGGGGGCTCAGTACTCACCTGGACACTGACATCCCCTCACAGCCTCACCGCTCCTCACTTCCGCGAGCTGCCAAAGAGAAATCGCTGATTTCTCTGGGAAGCGCCGTGCCAGTTCAGCTGCCTGGAGCAAATTCCCCCTCTGGAGCTCCAGTTCACGGGAGTGCCCTGCAGGAGAGGCTGGCAGGAGGCGAGGGGAGGGGCTGAGCGGTTATTCTGGGGGGGGACAGGCTCTTTTGTCCTGACCTGGCTTTCCCTGCCCTCTCTGTTTTGCAGGCTGCCTCACCAAGCAGTGCCCTGACTGCCAGCCCTGCTGTGGAGCTGCTGGAGCCACCCTCGCTGCCACGTGTCCCCAGGAGCAGGGGCCCTGCCACGTGTCCCCTGGGCACGGCACCCACCGGCGGCCCTGCAGCACACGTCACGACAGGCACCTCTGGGTGAAGGGGCCAGGAGAGGGCTTCCCTCCCTGAAATGGCCTTGGCCCAGTCTGCACACACGTGGCTGTCACCTGTGTCACCATCACGCCGCACTGGGCACAGGTGCCGCAGCCAGAGGCTGTGAACCAGCACTGAAAGCAGTTATTTAATGTACCCTGAGAGCATCACTTCAGTCATTCCAAGCAGCACTTACCTGTGCATTAGGGAATTCCTTCTCAAGAGGGGTTTTCCTGTGACTAGGTAGCCAGTGTCGCCTGCTGGAGCACAGGTGGACGAGGGAGGAGCTCTCCAGTCGGTGCTGTCACCTTTGTGTGCTGTGTGAGATGGCTGTGCACTGGACCTGCTCCCTAGAGAAACAAAAATTAGCAAATCCCTTTGAGAAGAGCAAAAGCCACACTCCTGCCATGACCCCTTGCCAGCACAGTGTGAAGAACTGAGTAACCCCCTCACCTCATCCCAGCAGGCTGTGACCTGTCTCTGGCCAGAGGACAGCACAGCTGAAGGCTTCTGAGGGTCCTCCTGGCACCTGCTGCAGTGAGCAGAGCTCGTGTTGGCACTAGCTGCTGTGTCTTGGTACAGATGTCTTAAGCTGATGGGGTGAAAATTTTTATAGTTAAAACCCTGGTATTTTAAAGCAACAGAAATCTGAGATCCAGCAGCCACAGAGCCGTGTCCTGCTGCAGCTTGGCTGCTCCTGGGCACACACACCTCCCAGCAGAATGGGAGCTGCTTTAAGCAAAGGGATTGTGGTTTTTGGGAAGTGCCCCGTTGGGCCCCCATTTGTTTTTGCACTTACACTTGGTGTTATGGCCATCTGTCCATCTGACAGCACCTGGCCAGGGGCCACCCTGTGCCTGTGGGGCACATTCCAGCTATGGCCAGTGATCCCGAGGTGGCCCTTGGGCTCTGCTGTGCTCTCTGTGCCCAAGGGGCAGCAGCTCAGCCCCAGAGCCCAACAGGAACTCACCTGGTGCAGCTGGAGGAAGGAGCCTCTGTCACTGGGGGCTTGGACAACCGGTTGGATTTTCTGCCTCACAGTTTGGTTTTGGTTTTGCTTTCTATTGATCTTCTGTCTGTGAAGGAACCTAGAAAATGAGACATGTATTTTAATTTATTTTGCATTCAGGGCTGGACAGGCAAGGCTGTCTGGCACTTAGTAGTTATCCAGTAGCTGGTCTGAAACAATTTCAAAGGCATCCTTCTGAGTAAGGAGCACTTTCTCCTTAGAGCAATATGTATGTATGTACCTCTAATTCAGGGAAGATTTAAGACATCAGTGAAAGGCGTGTTTTCCTGATGTCAAAAACTATTACTTTGTATAAACTCCGCTGTGGTTTTGCACCCCGAGCTGGATGCCGAAGCCGCTGTGTTACCCCCCCCACGATGAAAGTGTCTTTGCTCCCAATAAAGTTTGTCCCCGAGCAATAGAAGGCGGTACCTGTGTGCTGTGTGTGGCTGGCGCTGCAGCTGCGGTGACGCCGGCGGTGCTGGGCTGGCTCACGGGGCACAGGGACAGCCCTGCTGGACACGGCTCCTGTCCCTCTCTGCAGGAACTGCCAGCGGGTGCAGGGCAGGCAGCAGCGATCCCAGGAGTGCCCTTGAGGAGCTCACGCCACGCTGTGACCGATACGGGGGCACCCACGGGCCCCCCGTGGCAGCAGGGTCATTACTCACCCTGAAGGGTGGCAGCTCCTGCCAGCCCTGCCTTGCCCACGGCCCCAAGCACAGAGACACAGCTTTGGGGCCCCCAGAAGCCACTGTCCATAACCTGCTTCCCTGCAACACCTCATGGCCCAACCACCCACAAACAAGAGGTTTTTAGTGCTGATTTCCTCCTCTACGCAGACATTCCTTCAGCAAATGCAGGGGGCTGCACACAATAACAATGATGCCTAAAATGACAAAGGAAATGTCCCTTCCTTTGCTCAAGAGCCACAGTAAAGTCCTCTCCTGAGTTGCTTTCAGGTGCCCTGAGCAGACATGGAGAGTGACTCGAGGCAGCTGCAGACAGAGGTGCCTTTGCACAAGTGCACACACTGAGGAGCTGCTGGGAGCCCTGCTTCCAGCCACCCCTTCCAGCCGTGTGTCCCACTGCCCTGGCCAGAGGGCACGATGCTCCCACACCGATGGGGGCCTGGCACTGGCACCCCAGGGGACACAGCCCCATGGCACCCCCAGCCCTGCACCCGTGGCAGCAGGCAAAGAAATGGCATTACAAATAATTTACTAAATTAAATATTATATGGACTAGTTTGCACTTACATTGGAGTCCCAGAATGGACCGTGGTGGAAAGGAACTGAAAGCTCATCTCACTGCACCCCTGCCAGGGCAGGGACACCTCCCACTGTCCCAGGCTGCTCCAGCCCCAGTGTCCAACCTGGCCTTGGGCACTGCCAGGGATCCAGGGGCAGCCACAGCTGCTCTGGGCACCCTGTGCCAGCCCTGCCCACCCTCACAGCCAAGAATTTCCTCCCAAGATCCCCTCTAATGACACCTTCCTTCAGCTTTAGAAGGATGCCTAACACTTTTTACAAACATTTGTTACAAGCATGATCTTATTCCTACACCTCTTAATATGCTCTCTGTAACTACAGAAAATATATTAGGGATCTCATCTTATGCTCTATATATGATAGAGTATTTCAAATTACATATCTAATATTTGATGTTATGCTTGTCTGTATATTTCTATTAGAGTATATTTTATAGATATTAAAAACACACAAATACAATGTGTATATATTACATTAAGAAAAGTATATGCAATCTGTGATCTATAATCTAGGTATAAAACAAGGTATATACTGTCATATGCATTATATATTATACAAGGTATTATATCATATATGCACTATATGTTATATCTTATTGATACCTGGTTTTGAATATCAAATATTGACTATACAGGTAATAATTTTACCCAAAAATTGGTTGTAGGTTACATGAATACAACATATTACCTTTACATTATATGTGTGTATCTACATAGGCACACATCCCTGGTATATATTTTACCTGTGTGTACATATCATGACATAAACTATAACATTATTTTGCTAACTGCAATCCTGTGTGCATTTATAAATGCATAAATAGATGCATTTAATATATTTAATATCTATTTAATTTATTAAATAGATATATATAATATATATATTATATATATTATATATATATATATATATATAATATATATTGCCAGGTGTGCACACACACGAGCACCTACACTCTGTGCACTCTCCACAGCACCCAAATCCTGGCTGTCAGACAAGTGTTCCATTATATCAACATTGGTCATGTATCAGTAATTATATATAATGCACAGATGATATTATATACTGTAGATCATACATTTAATGTATATTTTATATATATATATGGTAATATATAACAGACATATACTAGCACCTACTGTATAATAGAATATGCTTTGATATAACACATGTAATATATTATACACTACCTACATATTCTGAAGTCTACTTATATAGATCAGCTATATAGAATATACTGCTGTGAAAGGAATGTATTTTTTACATTTGTTTTATCACAGAATCCTAGATTAGTTTGGGTAAAGCTCATCTCATTCCAGCCCCCTGCCATGGGCACGGGCACCTTCCACTATCCCACGTTGCTCCAAATCCCATCCAACCTGGCCTTGGACACTTCAGGGATCCAGGAGCAAATACAAAATACCATTTGCTGGATGTAAAAAATTCTGATTTTCTGCTGTGTGTGACTAAACCAAAACCTCCTACCTCAGACACCCCCAACTGTAACATCATTTTCCTCAAATTACTCATTGAACCGGTGCTGCACTACAGGCAATTTCCCTCTAAAAAACTGTAAAATGAGCCAATAAAAACCCCGTGGTCCCATACCCTGAGAAAGCAGACCGTGTTTTAAGCTGCAGCTGAGCCATGCTGCTGTCCCCACGCAGAGCCTTTGCTCTGCTGAAACCCTCCCCACTCCCCAAGGAAGGCTGAGAAGCCTCAGCAGAGCACCAGAGCTGGGAAAGGACTGGGCTGTCAGAGCTGCGAGGGGGCTTTATTGGAGCTTACAGAGAGGGGGTTTCTTCTCAGGAGGATGGAAGGGGAGGTTTGAGTGCACCTGCCTGCTGCAGTGCTGTCCCCGTTCCCGGATGGGAGGATGTGCTCCTAGGAGGGTCCCTGTGCCGGGCTGGGGCTCCTCCTGCCTCCACCGTGCCCGGCTCTGCCCAGCGCCGCTCCCTGGATGCCTGCGGGGAGAGAACAGCACGGTCAGAGCAGCCCAGCACGGTCAGAGCAGCCCAGCACGGTCAGAGCAGCCCAGAACCTGGAGACATCGGCACAGGAGAGAACCCAGCCTGGCTGTGGAGCCGGTACCGCAGGACAGCCCAAGCCTGGCAGGTCCCAGCTCAGCGATTCATGCATCAAACGTTGCCACAGACGGGCCTTTGTAACGTGGACTGTAAATGGAAGGGTCTGAGGTGTTTAACGCCACGTGCAGGATGCACCTGCACACCCGGATCCTTCACCAAGGGGAGCTGCCTGGGTGCTCCAGGGAACTGCTGTTCCTCCCAGCCCAAAACACTCACCACAAGCCAGCACTCCTGACCCGGGAGCAATGGGGCTGGAGGTGTGCTGGCACTCTGCAGGCCCCACAGAAATACCTGTGACTCCATGAGCCATTTCCCAGCTCATCAACAGCAACGCCTCTTTTTAAACAGGCTTGTGTTGGTACCAAACCTTGCAAAAACCTTCCCTGGCGACAAGCAGCCTCCAGAGCAGCTTGGCCCAGCTCTGAGCCCACGGGGCAGGGATGGTGTCCCTGCTGCAGTTCTCAGGACCCTGCAGGTTCCTCTATCTTTCCTCTATCTCTCCCAGCTCCGTTCCCAGAGTGCACATTTGCTCTCGGTGTGCTCAGGGAGGAGGAAGGCTCCGGCACAGCAAACCCCTGTGCCCGAAGGCACAGGGCGTGAGCAGCCTCTGTGCCAGCTGCCTGCACCGCGTCACGTCTGGGGCAGGATCCGAGCCCTCCGTGGTGCCCCAAGCTGTTGGTGCTGCATGCACCGGGAGCCAGCAGCAGGGGCTTTGTTAGCTGACAGCAGGAGGCTTTGTTTGCACAGCGCTGGCCGCCCGTGCTGCCAGGACGTGGCACCCACCAGGCAACACCTGCATTCCCAGGGGCTGCCACGGGAGCTCTCCTGGGCCAGCCACCGAGCCACACGGGGGCTGGGCACTTCACAGATACAGAGCAGAGAGCCGGTGCCAGGCAGGGACTGGAGAGGGACAGGGACTGATCATCCCCAAAATACTGTCCCCGAAGGATGCTGGTGTGAGTGGGAAGCTCTGTGACCTGGCAGGCAGTGCAATGCCCTTCACTGCCAGCTGGAAAGAGATGGAAAACCATCGGGGGTGATGCCAATGGCTCCCTGTAAAACCCCTCGGGCACTCGGGGCTCACCCTCACAAGGAACCTCTCCAGAAACCCCTCGGGCAGTTGGGAGCTCATCCTGACAAGGGCCCTGCAGTGCAGACCAGGGGAGGAGAAAAGCAGCAGACACAAAGGCACAGCAGCTCTGCCCAGGCTGCTGCGGCCCGGGGATGCCAAAAGAAAGAAAATGACGCCCCTTTGACAGGATGTCTGTGAACAGAGCCAGTTCCAGTGTACTCCACTGCCACCTCTCCTTACTCCTCCCCAGTACAGGTCTCCACTAATCACCTTTTCTGCTCAGCAGATGCAACACATCCGTGCCGATGGTTACCCACACAGCTCAAAACGCCTGGGGAATTCTGGCCTTCAAAAATTCCCACTGATTCTTAGCAGGACAGACACGGTTTTACTCGACTGTTAGGAAATGGACAGCGGTACGAAGCTGTTGTTTTGCGGCCTGTGGGTGCCACAGGCTTTGAGCATGGATTTCAGCAGGGACGCTGCTGTGACAGCGTGGATGGAGCCATTAGGCTTGTCTGGAGGATGTGCCGGGCATCGCTCTGGAAATGGTGTCCAGTGGCCCGAGAGGACGGCCGTGTGTGTTGGCAAAGTCCCCTCGGGGAGCAGCGAGCCCGCTCCACGGACAGCTGCCACACCGTCTGCGACAGCCCAGGAGCTGGGGCTTTCCAGGGCCAGGGAAGCCAGGAAAGGCAAAACTGCACCTCTTGCCAGGCAGGCTTTGCTGCCTGTGTCTCTCGGGCTATGCTCTTTTCCAGTGTATTGATTTACAGCTAAAACCACAGCTTTGCCTAGGTCTGCAGTCAGCCCTGGAACTACCAAGTTGGTTTCCTAGGAATCAAGAGAGCAGAAACGTACCCATACACCGGTACTGTTCAGCCTGACTGAACAAGGAAAAAAAAAAACCCAAAAAGCAAATAAATCTCTCTCTAGAAAGATGTTCTTTATCTACAACCTTTGCTTTATCATAAAATAATCAGCCAGTTCCTGGGAAACTTTCCTCCAGGAAGCTCCACCACCTGCCTTTCCCACAGTAAATCAGCCTTTAGGTGAGAAAAGATGTCAGGAAGAGGCTGGAAACCTCTTCCAGGCAGCCAAAAAGCACTGCTACCCCAAGACAGAGCAGCCCCCGTGCCCACACCAAGCCCTCGCATTCACCAGTTTGGGAGCAGGGACTTGCTCTTGGGGCTGCCAAGCAGATTTGCATGCAGTGAGGTTGGCTCTGTACCTGCTCCTGCTGGCAAAGGGGGAGATCGTACAGGTGCACACAACACCTGTCCGTGAGACGGGTTTCACAGACCCAGCACGCACCTTCCCCCTTTACACAGATTTTTTACAACAGTTCTGACCAAACCCGGCAGATTCCCACGTACAAACACAAGCCCTGCAGAGAGACCTGGCTGCACGGTTATGTATACATCCGTAGGTACAGCTACCGGAGGATGCTGCAGAAACCCGACTGCAGGGCACAAGGAGCAGGCAGGAGCCCTGCCAGGAAGCAGAGCAATGCCTGGCCTTGCTTGTGCCAGGCTCTGTAGGATGCCCTGCTCTGCCGAGCGCCGGGCACACGCAGCAGCCGCCCAGCAAACGGCACAGCCCTCCCAGGCAGGGATTTCTGCAAGTTCTGCGCTTACAGCTGCTCCCTCTCCTCGGGCTTGCCCCGCAACACCTTCCAGGGAAGGTCCCTGGCAGCTGCCCCCGGGGCCGGCCAGGGGACCGCCGTGCTCATGGGACAGCCTTCCCCCCGAGCAGCCACGCCGCACCTCGCTCTTCTCCTCCTCCCTTTAATTCCTTTTTAATTAATCTCACCAAACGGCGCAGAGCAGGCTGGTGCCTATGGAGGCACCCTGCCAGCTGCAGTGCCGAGCCACTGGGGTGCCAGCCCCCCACCCCGGCCCCCAGGGATAAAGAAGAAGGAAGGGGTGGGGGCACGCTTGAATTTGAAAATATTTTATTTGAATAGTAAATAATTATACAGTTGAAACAGTTCTATCGAAGCACTCTATAAATAGCTAACAGTTAAGAAAATAATGTGTGTAGAAAAAGAGATTGCATCTAAAAGTAAGAGCTGTTGGTTGCACGGGATAAAATGGTTAAGATCATGTGTTATTCTAGGTATAAAAGTTAAAACCTTTTTAGCAGATCTCTTAAGAAAAAAAGATCTTCTAAAACGCACAGTGAAATGGCAGGCGGGGAGACAAAAAAGCGCATTAGAATATCTGCAATCAAATAATATCAATCTTCATAATTAATATAAATAAATAACGAATAAATAACATAATTACTCAAACCAACATATACAGATAGACAACTCATGAGCTACCTTAGTAAGGGCAAAAACGAACAGAAACAGAAAGTTGGCATGTCACAGTTAAGGCAGTTTCTACAGCATTTTCTGGAGACCATCAACAGCAGAGTCAAGGCATTTGTGGCTACACTAAAGGAAACGCTTGTTTCTCTCGAGCAGTTTGTTCACATCGATAAAAACCAAGGCAAAGGAACAAAATTAAAAAT
>NW_014650893.1:66731-101341 GCF_001447265.1 Sturnus vulgaris
CCATCACCGATGGGGCTCCGCACCGAGACCCCCAATCACTGCCGGGGCTGCACACTGAGACCCCGTCACTGCCAAGTTTCACACCAGGAGCCCCCCGTCACTGCCGGGGCTGCACACCAAGACCCCAAATCGCTGCCGGGGGGTACACACTGAGACTCCCCCCCGCCCAACACTGCCATGGCTGCACACTGAGAGCCCCATCACTGCCTGGGGGTGCACACCGAGATCCCCCCCACCAGTGCCCGAGCCCCCGCTGCCGTGTCTCTTACCTGCAGCCGGCAGTCGGTACGGGTCGGTCGGGGCGTACATGGGCAGCTGGGCGCGGTGGCGGCGCAGGTAGCGCAGCACGGGCTCCCGCAGCGACGGCGGCCCGGGTCTGTGCTCAGGGCGCTGCTCGGCGCCGGGGGACACCTGCGGGGACAGAGCTGTCAGACACAGAACGCGACTCGGGGCACAGCCCGCACGCACACAGGGTCCCAAAACATCCTGAAAAACGTGTCGGGGCTGGGACACGGGGGGCACGGAGTGGGGCTCATACTGGCGGCACCGAGTGCACCCTGGGGCCGGTGATGCTCGACTGTTCCCCTCTCCCTCCCACAGGTGCCAGGGTTGTGTGGAACAAACCCGCGTGGAACAAACCCGCGTGGAACCTCTGGCTGTCCCCACACGGCCTGTCGGGAGGGGGGGTCTCGCAGAGGAATTCCGCACTCCGCCCCCCTCCGTGGCCGGTGTATGGACTGTGGCTTTGGAGCGAGCCTGGGCACGGCCCAGCTGCAGCCCGAGCAGCAGGCCATTATTCCTGCCGGACAAGCGCTGTTCCGGAAGGGCTGGCGCGGCACGTGTGCCCCCGGCGAGCGGCAGCAGGCGGCAGCTGATGGAGGTGCAGCCCCCCAGCCCAGCCCTGCCATCTGCATGTTTGCATCGCCGGAGCTGCACAAACACATGGCTGCGATCCCCCAGGGGTAAACACGCCCCGCGCTGCCAGGCCAGCCTCGGGTGACGGCTCCGGGCTCCTGCAAGGGCTGAACGCACGGCCCCTGGCCCCACAACACAACTGGCTTTGCCGAGCGCTTAGCGCTTCCATCAGCAAACGTCTCTGTAAATATTACCCCCATTGCAGGACGCCGATGTCCACTTTCTCTAGAAACTAACCAGAAATACCCGACTTCTGTGCGCTTATGCCCACAGCTCTTAAACATCTCTTTCCCTCGTTTTTACACTTCATTAGTAATTTTTCTGCGTGCTGAAACAAGCTAGAATATGAGCAACAGGAGGCAAAGATAGTAGGTCTCTTACTTCATATAGAAATACAACCAGTCTTGAGGCATTTAAGAGATACTCCATGAGCACATGGTCCCTACTCTGGATGTGGCAATGTGCCCAGAAGGAACACCCAGTGAAAACACAAATGGTGACATTTAGTAAATATAGTTAAAATCACCGTGAAAAAAAATAAAAGTCCAAAAAGCCAAATCCTCACTGAGATGTAGATGCCATCACCTATGTCCATAGGAACAATCCTGACTCACACAGAGCTGCATCCAGTCCTCTGTGTCAGGACTAATGCCACAAAGACAGGGTAAAGCAAGTGAGTCCCTCATTTGTAGGGCTCAAATTTCCCTTTCTCTCAAGTTGTTCACACTTACAGCACGAGAAATATATTTGAATGATGGCAAGAAAAACACTTCACATCAGGCCTTTCATTCTGCACAGAACTTAATTTTGTACTCTTTCACAGAGGTCTTCCAAGAGAACCCCAATTAAACTGCACCGAGGCCCTTTCTGGGTCAGGACAACAGGAGGCAAATTGCTCGGAGCCCTTTGGGGAGGAGGCAGCTGGGATGCGGCAGCACTGGGCCCTGGGCACCACGACTTCCCTTCCTCCTGCCACTCTGCCTCCATTTACACCCAACTCTGCTCATTTTCCACACAGCTAAAAAAAAAAAAACGTGAGCGCACGTTTAAAGCCCAGTGCCACCGTGTGGAACCGATGGGGTTAAACAAAGGCAGAAGCCGTGTGAGCAGGGGCAGGGTGAACTGGTCCCAGCTAGCGCGGAGATCACACCACAGACCCAGTCTGGGATCAGCCAGACGTGGCTCAGGAGGTGGGGGAGGCAGCTCTGGGGCTGCTGCTGTGACTAGCTGTCCCCACGGAGCACGCTGACTTTGGATTTTGGGCAGGCTGCTGACGCTTTCTGCCTCTGTCTATGGTGCTAGTGCCAAAGCTGTAAACAGCACAGCAAACATTTGAATTTCACCCGTATTCAGGAAATCCACTTATCACTGAAAAAGCCAGTTGCTTTCACCCTTTGGACTACAAAAGCCATTCCCTGTGGGGAACTGTTGAAAAACCTACCCTCGGGCTCAGCTGAGACAGGTGTAGGATGGCCCCCCTAAACCCAAGGGGATACTTGGACAAGCCAGGCTCCAGATTCCACTGGGCACTTGTACTAAATCGCAGCTATAATGCAAAACTGCAGTGAAGGACAACAAAGTGAGTTCAAGTTCTACTGGCAGATTTGAGAATATGCCCCAACAAGAAACCTGAACACTTGTGCTGACCCCCCCTGTGATGTACACAGTCTGCTCAGGCTTCCCCGGAGAGAGAGGCAAACAGAAACATAAAGCTTCAGGATAAAGATGGGAGAAGAAATCAAAGTGAACAACGCTAACAAATTACCCAAATATAAAATGCACTCGCCGGTTGTTTTTCTTACCTGTTCTGACATCAGGGTTTGGCGCAGTTCCTTCTGCAGATCAATAAACCGATCGTGATAGATGGCCATGGACCAAGGTTCCCTGAAGTAGCTGGGTAAAAAAAGAAGAAATTTAGTTATCTTGTGAACCTCTCATTAACCACTAATAAAGTATTTACCTGCTTTTTTGCCTTTATAAATTACAGTTCTGGACCCATCACGATCGTTTGTTCATAAAATGCCTCCTTGTAACAGCATGGTCAATCAATTCTTTTAATGGATGTTCCTGATGTACAGCCAGCTTCAGTAATTACATTTAAAGTGGCTTAATTCAGAGCTGTGGCAAGACCCAGTGAAGAATCCTGATTTTATCAGAATTTAAAAGCCTGAAGACCTGTAAAGAACGGTGTCTCCATTATCTGTCCTCATTTGAGAAAAGCAGATTGCAGGATTAACTGAACTGCTGCATAAACAAATTAAATTTGTGTAGACAATGACACAAATGTTGTTCATCATTAAGGTTTCTGGATTAATAAAAGCCAGAAAAACAGGCCACCACAGAGCTGCAATATGTTCTTTGCACTAGTGTGATGAAGCTAAATTGAACCGATCCTAGGAGGAAGCTCTTGTAACTTTTTCTTTCAGTGACAGCATTCACAGCAGCATTCTTCCATGAAAAAGGAGGAAAAGGATGGCGAGGACACTGCTCCCTCATGGCTGTAAATATGACCAGGGACAGCCAGATGACAAAGCTGTGATTCACTTCCCTCTATAAATGCCAGGTAATTTTGACAGCTCGGGTGAGTGTAGCTCCTGCTGGTGCTCGCTGTGGTCAGGAGGTGCCCACGCTCATGCCCATCGTGACCCAGCAGATGTCAGCAGGCTCAGCCGGGAACTCGGGACAGGGGGGCATTGGTGTGGCTGCCACCAGCACTCGGGGAATGGCAGCAGGACCCTGGCACTGCCCTCAGGAGCACAGGAACCTTCGTGCCTGGTTCAGCTGCGTGGCCTTGAAGCGAGCACCTGCATAAGGACACTTCAACACGCTGCACGGTTTGATAATCCTCAGACACCTGTCCACAGAGCAGTTTCCTGGCTGCAGACTTTGCTGCCACCATGGAAAGGACAGTATTTGCTGCTCGGAAAGACACTCAGCTCTCCCTCACACCATTCAAACTCTCGGTGCTCCTGGCACGCTTGGCTGGATGCCCACGTTGCTTGGCCCCTCTCTGCCCCGGTTCCCCACTGCCCTCTGCGTGCCAGCCTGGCTGGGGCTGCCCCTGGCAATGTGCACGGCCTCCAGCACAGCAGGGCTCTCTCCCATCGACCTTTCCACAGTGTAAATATTTATGGACACCATTCCAAGCACGGCATCCTCGCTGCAGCAAGTGCAGCCCAGCCCTGGCCTTAGCAGGACTGACGCTGACCTGCCCACGTGGATCTGCAGGTTAGAAAGGATGAGCTCAGCTTTAAGGATCCTTGTTTCAGTCACTGCACACCCCAAAGGTGGGCAGAGAGCTGGAGAAAAACACAATATCCCACAATATTCAAAAGCCCTTCAATTTCAGAAGAAAAATCCCATCCAACACAAACCTTTGATACAAACAACACAAGCACTGCTGATAATAAACAGCAAAGGGAGAAAGGGAGGTGTTACACTAGAATACATTAAGGTAATTAAAGACTGTTTTTACAGGTATGTTGTGGTAAAAGCCATGTCCCACTAGCCAAATGTTTTGTCTTCAGGCTGGCATCTTAATTTTGAACATAACCCTGAGCAGATGATTTCCTCTCTCAACTGAGTCTCAACCTTCCCAGCTGCCTTACCTCAGTTTAGGGGCTCACCTGCCTCACTGAGGTGTTGCACTTCATGCTCCTTATAAATGTTTCAGGGGTGCTACATATTCCTGCTGTTGTTACCAGCTCCATCCATAACCACAACTCTAACTGTGCCTGTCAATATCCACAGACTGGGAGCTCAAAGCCTAAAATGTACCACCCAGTTTGCAATCTTTAATGCCAGTAAAATGCCAGTTCTTGGGGAGCAGGGAATGCCTTGGCCATATTTTCTAGACAGACTGCCAGAAGGAGCTCCCAGTGACCAACATTTACTCCCAGATTTCCTTCCCTTCACCTGAAGAACACCAAGGGCCATTTGGAGATTCAGCTCACAGGAACAATTCACTTTCCCTGCCAGCTCTGTGCTTTCATCTATTTATCTTTTCACTTTGAATCACCTTTCTCAGGGGGAACATGGCAGTCTTGACAGAGCAGCTCTACATATGGCTGCTAAAGGGACGCTTCATAATGAAAAACCCCATTTGAAACCAACAAGTTGACTTTCTGAGGCTCGTTCTGAATTTTATTACCACTTCAGCAGCGGTCCCTCAGGGCAAGCCGTGGAAGGCTTCAAAGTATAAAGCTCTTCAGTGCAGGGGATGGAGCTGGCACGCTCCCAGCAGGGGCTCAGCAGCTCCTCTGCTATCCCGAGAGCAGCATCTGCCACGTGTGTGTGCACCAGTGAGTGTTTCACAGCCCACCACGGTGCTCCATTTGTAAAGGTGACAGTGCCTGCCAGGAGCACAGGGGCTGTGCACACTCGGTCACTGGCTAGCAGGGATCCCTGCTGGAAGCCTTTGTGGTGGCTGGGATGGAATGGGCTCCTGCAGAAGACAATGAACAACATCCTTGGCGTTGCTAAGGAGCTGGGCTCACCTTTCAGGGACAAACAACGTTTCCAGTCTGTTCTGCCTCACTTGGGAGGTGTAGCCTACATTAGACGAGAGGCGAGGGGGAAGGAAATATTGAGTGGTGTCCTGTACAGAAGGCACAGAATCCTTCCCTTTGCAAGAGACATCAATAAAATGGACAGAGCTGGGCACTGCTAGCAAGCAAAAATGGAATGTGCACGTGGCTGCCCATCTGAGAGCTGCCTCGAGTCACTCTCCATTCCATTTGCAGGGACACACCATGTTTGGAGCAGAAGCCTCTGCCCCTCTGCCCAGCTCTGTGTCCTGGCAGCAAGGACCCAACACGGACCTGCCATCACCAGGTCAGGCCTGGTGGCACAGGGTATAGCACTGGCAGCAAGGTGGGAAGGCAGAAAACCTTAAAAACCGAATGAAACACCTTCAGAATAGCACTCTTGTTTGGTACAAGGATGAAACAAAAAGCAAGTTACCAAGATAAAAGAAGAGATGAACGATTTCAGCTCTGTGGTACCTCTGTCCATGCCAAGTGCCCCATGCTCTGGCCCAGGGTCCAGTTCCAGGGATCACTGCTGGCCCCTGAGCTGTGCTCTGGTGCCTTCTCACTGCAAGGAGGCTGGGATGAGGAGGGGATTTTGCCCTGCTCAAAGGGCACCTCGTGATGGTGCCTTTGAAAAATCCCTCTGCAGACTGGCATGCCAGTGACTGCAGCTTTGGAGGATGATGTGTCCCTGGCTGCTCCTATGCTACTTGGGACTTGCATGGAAACAATAAACACAAATTTGATCCTTGCATCCCTCCTACCCCTGCTCTTCCACCAACACACACTCAAAGGAACTCTGGTAGTCTATGATGTGGGCTCAATCTGCAGGTCTCTTAGCAATCCTGAACACAGATCTCTGGAAATCCCATTTGTTTCTTCCCAAAGCCATCCCGAGTCACCAGTGCCCTGCCCTCGTGGAGGGCAGGGATGCAATGCAAGTTTAATTTTCAGGCCAAACTGACTATACTTCCCAACCACAGCTTGCAGATAAACAAAAGCCTTTCCTCCAACACAAGCAGGCAAGATGGAGCATCCCATCTTGCCAGGAAATTCAAAATGTGTTGTTTTGAGAACAATATATGCATGTCTTTAAGACTCTTAATTACAAAGATATGGTAGTACCAGCAAAAGATACAAAATATTTCCTGATATACCTTGGGTAGCTGGACCAGGAATCATAGTATGTTAATTTAAAGACAATTTAAATAAATGCTCCACTGAGCATTTCCTGCATTCACCTGACCAATAATTTCAAAAGACAGCTTGTTTACACAGGTAAAAAGCAAGACCAATTTGTGTAAAATCCCCTAGAGCAGCACCTGAGAGCATTGTTCTTCAGCACAAAGGACATAACATATTCCCTGACCTGCCATTTCTTAGCATTCACCTACAACAGCTGAACAGCAAAAGGGAAATGTCCAACCTGTTTGTAGCAAGAAGGGTCTTTATTCCCTCACTCTGCAGTTCTGATCTCTCAACACCTGCTTGTCCAGGTTCGAATATCTCTGTTAAATTCAGCGATCCTGGACTCTGTTACTGCTCTGACCCGGTAATCAGTGAAACAACAGCCTCATGGACAACCAACCTGAGAGGGAATCCACAGTAACAACAGTGCTCACCAATTCACAAGCTGACATTTCTTTGGTCCCTTTTGAGAAGCAAATCCTGAAAAGGAAGCCTGTGCCTTTTTAGCTCTTCTCACACAACCTGCCATGTCCTGTCTTTGGAAGATGATGGTTTAAAACTCGTGGTTTACAATCCCCTTTTAAACACAGCTGCCACGGCGAACCAGAGCAAAGGACAAGTGCTCCTGCAGTTCTTGTCGTGGAAGAATGGCCACCGAGTCCACCCAGAGCTGGCAGAGGGTGACACTGCTGCTGCTGGCTGTGTGCAGGGCTATGATTGCTTTTCTGCAATTGTTTATGGATTCAGAGTTCAATCATTCCTAATGGTTTGCATAATTACTAATATAAATCAGCAAGGTTCGGCTAGAAATGAATGTGGTAGGGTTCAGCTGATGAGCTTTAAGTTACTAATTCGAACGTGGGGTTTCTTAGTAACATGGCTCCTCACTGGCAAGTTAGCTGCTCCTTTAAGCCTCCAGTGCTACCTGGAATCTGCAGCCACGGGTATGGATCTGCTGTGAGTGCAGCCCTACAGGAGCAACGTGAGGTTAGCAGCTCATTCCAGAGCTCTGATTTCCCTTCAGCGTGTTCCTCCCTCCTTAGCCTGCCTCTCTCTTCAGCACCAGCACACACATTTCCCCCTAAGTGGGCTGCACAACGTCCAGAGCAGCACTAGTCCCTCTCAGTTAGGCTCGCTCCCTGCCACAGTTCCTTTCTGGTGTTTTTTAACCCTGCAGAAAAAGCATCTCACCGTCTGCCCGATGAACAAATGCCTAAGGTGCAATCCCTCAAAAGCAATCCCAGAGTGCTAATGGTGTGGGATCCAGCAGATTCCAGACAGCAGCAGGACATTCAGTGTCCTCCTAACAAACAACCACTCTTCATTTCACAAAGCCTGGGTTAAAACCAGCTTTTCTATGTAGCATGCATTTCATGTTTCAATAATCACTGATTATCCAGCCTGTAAGTAATGAACTTCTCCCTACCTTTAAACAATAAAGCTGAAAACATCAAATGTTCTTCTTTTCCTTAATGCATCTGTTACACTGTGAGCTTTATTAGCGTTGAGTCAATAAACAGTCCAGTGTGGTGTTTCTGCTTAACAGATCACCTTCAGCCTAATGTTAACAGCACCAGGATGTGGGAATTGAACTGCAGTGGAAAACCAGAAATGGTTTACTTCAAAATAAGTGAATGCTGTTCACGCAGCTCAAAGTACTTTGGAGCATTGAGCTTGTACAGCCAATATGAAAATGCAATGTGAAAATAAAAGGGTTTGAAGAGAGCAGCCAAGGAAACACCCGATGCTGTTATCCGTGTTTACAGTTTCTGGGTGGATTTTCCAAAGCCTCCCAGGAGGAGGGAGCCGACTCCCTTCACATATTCCTGCTGCAGCTTTGGCAGCACAGATCCATGCAGGGATTGCCTGCTCCCTTCCTCAGTGAAAACTGAATCCCACCTGTATGCTGGCACTGGGAAAAGCATTCCTTTGTGACTACAACTCACCTAAATCCCCTGTGCCATATACTGCTATAAAACCTGCTCTCCCAACTCCTTCTTGCCACAGAGCCCTGGTCACTTCTGCTGGGGCTTCTCCCCCCTCATGGTGCCCCACACTCCTGTGCAGAGGAAGCGAATTGTCCCGTTTGAAAAGTCCTTCAAACGCTGGGAACAAAGCTATTGAAACAAAAAACACCCAAGGGGTTTTGGGCTCTGCCTGGATGACTTGGGAGGTTTCTCTGCTCGTGCCTCACTAAAACGTGCCCTGCCCTTGGGCACTGCTCCCCAGGCTGAGCCTGTGCCCCTGCCCCGTGCTGCCCTCACCTCACTGCCACTGCTGTGCCACATGACAGGACACAGCGACAACAACGAGGTCATTAACACACAATTACAACACCCCAAGTAAAAGCCACTCACACCTCATTTGCGAAATAAGCTCCTTAAGTATTTTAGAAACTAGTGGGTCCGATTTTTATGCATTTATGCTGGATTTGATTTTCATTAATGCCAAATGAAGCTCACATGAAGCACTCCTATGTCATATTAAAGGCACGATGCCAGTGAGCATCCATTTGGTTGCCAAGTATCAGGAGACCTCTCTAATTATCTGTTTTGTACTTTGGATGCAGCAGAGGGAGATTCCACCGTTCTGTGGACATGTTCCATAACTTGGCAACTGCCTTGCAGCTGCCTGCAGCTCAGGAGGACACAAAAGGGGGTCACAGGCTGGTGGCATTCCTCCTCTGGGAAGCAGTGTGGAGGACTGATGGCCACTAAATCTATAAACTTAAAGAGAAAAGGAAAAAAGCTTCAGATCTCTCTCCCCACCCCTCCCTTTTATCTGCTGCTAGGGCAATAATAATGGAAATAATGTGAAGGCCTTCCAGCAGGCAGGAGCATGGCATGCAGCATGGGATCCCTTCAGGGCACACCACTGGAATTTGCTTTCTTCTTCCTTCGGGAGAAGACTCCCCCCAAGAGTGAGCCTTGCTCTTGTGGACTCAAATTCTAGCTGACTTTTTGAGATGCAGCCTGGTGGGAAATGAATGAAAATTGCAGAAACTCCTTCCTGAAGTGGATTGCAGATCCAGCGAGCAATGCCATTCAAGTCCCAGGTGCCAAGCCTTTGGTTCCCATGTTTTTCCCTGCCCTGGCTGCAGGCCCAGGGGCAAGGAGAGCACCCACTGCAGGCACGGGGCACTGGCAGGGAGGGCAGCGTGTGCCCACTGCTCCACCTCCTCCAGTACTGAGGCAGAGCAGAGCCAAGGCTTCCTTTGCTTGTGGGTCAATCCTGCAGCTTTTAATTCTGCTGAACTCACACCCAAATCAATGAACTTCTCTCCAGACAAAAGGAAATGCTGTTTCTCTCATTATTCCCATTAGCTGTGGCTCCAGGAAGGGGTGACTTTGTCAAGTTTGCTGGATCTCAGGGGCCTGTTGTTAAAGCTAATTTGAGAATGGCACTGGCACATTGTGGCCAGGAAATCCGGTACCATGGGGTTAACTTTCAGCTCTTACACCGAACACAAATCACTGAGGAAATTCACTGCTAGGTGCAGTCTCTAATTATTTAAAAGATAATTTGCATGCTACACAGAAATAAATTAGCTCCCAGGTGACAGCTGTTCCACTGTGTCCATTCCTGGAACGAGATGCCATGCTGGGAAATCTAAATGCAGACCAAAAGATTAAATCACTGCCCTTTCTTGCCTCATAGCAAGGCTCTTCCCAAAAGAGAGGCATAAAGAAGAGAGGAGGGGAAAGGATGCTTCAAACCATCAACTTTACCAGCTTAACTAGCACACCACGTTTTCACAGTTTAGACTTTCTTTTCACTAAGGGCACTTCACATCTTGCCAGTAGACGTGGCTGCAAGTGTAACGTGTACTAGTTTAAAGGGAAGGTTTGGAAAGCCAAAGAGAGGAACCCAGTGCTAACATCAGGTTTGTGTTCATGTGGGATCCATACAGGCCACGTGAACAAGGCCCTAAACAGTTGCTCTTTTATCACACACGTAGAAATCAGTGAATGCATTTTCCTGTTCTGTACAAAAAGCCAACCAGGCACCACTTTTCCTCTACATAAAAGCCTCAGGACAACTCACAAGAGATGCTAAACCATTTTTTCAGTGAAATGGTTTTCTAACAAACAGCCTTCTCATTTTAACAGTGCCTATTGTAGGCACATTTTGTGTGACACTGTACTGTGGGGAAGTAGATGTGATATATTATTATCAGAGTACATTTTCCTTCCAGCCTTCCTCCTGCAAGCAGCAAATTCCTGTGCCAGCTCGTGTGCCAGGAGTGCTGCATGGGGATGCCAGGCAGTAACCTGTCACACCTGCTGGAAAATGCTCCCTCCCCTCCCCCAGGATGGACATGTGTAACAGGAACACCGAGCTGGGATGAATGGGACTCTGTGTGTGTGTGTGTGTGTGAAAGTGCCACAAGAAAACTACTCGAGCAAGGATTAAACAGCAGCATATGTTCACTGCTGCAGAGCAACATATGGGATTTCATTCATATGACCAAAGAGCAAGAAGAGAAGCAACAAACCTATCTAAAGATAAGGTAGAAAGAAGACTGAAAACGACTGGAGGCAATAAAACAAGCAGATAAGAAAAACCTGGCAACTGTAATTCAGGAATTCTGCCACAGGCTAATGAGAGGTGAGATAAAATAATGAGGCAAAAGGTCCCAAACAACATCACTGTCTAACAGCTGTAAAAGACAAGTCCAAAATTAGTTCATCATCACAAACGAAGGAGAGCTGAAGGGATGTGATGAGGCCCTGATATGTGGTGTCCCTCTGTGCAGCACACCAGTGATCCTCAGGTCAAGGCCAGGAAAAGACTGCTGCCCGTGCTGCAGGCTGAAATCCCAGAGCAGGACCATTTATTCTTCCAGATGTTGCCACTGGTGTGGAAGTGGCTGGTGCATGTAACGGGTGGCCCTGGCCACAGCTCAGTGTGGCTCACAGAAAAGGGGAGCTCACAATGTGTGAGCTCACACTGCAGTGCCCCAGAAAGGACTGAGGGTGCCTTGCCACAGCCTGACTGAGGAGTTCTCCCAGTGCTCCAAATGTGCCACCAGCACGGGCTGTGATGTGACAAGGACAGGAGGTCACCTGCTGCCTTAGCCCGTGTCCCATGCACTTGTGCCACCCTCCCTGACAGTGTGAACTCCACATCTGCTGTGCCCTGCTCCCCTCTTGTAAAACAGCCCCAACATTTGCTATAAATCACAATCAAGCCCTATGGCAGCAATAATTCACAAGCATCTTCTGGACCACAGCACACCTTTCACAGCAAACTTTGACAAAGTGCTACCTAAATAACAAATCATTTTGCTACCATTTGTGCCTTTCTTCTAATCACTTGTAAATAGAACAAAATCAAACCTGGAAGTGTTCCAGGCACCACTATCAGCTTTGTACCACAATAAAAACAGATTATTTGTTGAGCCTGGCTTTCTGTCTCTACCCAGCTGATGTAAGGCAGTGCTTCACTACTCCATCTGTGACAGTTTGTGTTCCAAAGCACCATTCGTGAGGGATTTCTTCAAATGAAAATCAAAAGCAATGAAACATTCTCTCAGAGGAGATGGCACATGACTAGAACTAACCAGGCCCTTCATACCTCTCACCACATAAAAATAGACAAGTTGTTGAGCACGACTGTCAGTGTGAGTTATTTAAAATCTCCCTACAAATCTTTGGCTTAAAAATTTGATTCAAAGCAACAAAAAAAACGACTTTTGAACACGAGTCTTCAGTAATCAAGGATTGTCCAGGTTCAGCTTAATGATTAACCCACTGAATATTCTAAACAAAAGTGATAAAGACACTGAAATGCTCATTCAGATGAAAGATAGTCAAGTAAACCATTGCTCCTCCTCTGAGTAAACCTCAGACACAAAACCCTTTCCAGGGACATCCTCAGGACTTGCATTTTGACATGCAAGCCAGCTGACAACCCGACAACTTCGCCAGATAACGGAAAACCCTTTCAAATCTGTTTCCCCACCTTTAGTTCCGGGCACAGACGAAGCACGACGAGGCCAGCCTTAGGTGCTGGCACATGCAGTGGCCCAGGGCGAGCTGCTCTCACCTGTAGAGGTCGGGGAGCTGGCCGGCCCCCCGGCGGTAGCACAGGTCATTGAGCAGCCGCTCGTGCTGCCCGTACAGGCACACGTAGTTGGACACGGGCAAGGGCTCCTTGCAGAAGCAGGTGATGCTGTCCACAGTGTTGTATCTGCTCAAGTGAAGCCTGAAGTAATTCCCCTGAGCAGCCTCCCCAGTCACAATCTCTGTCCCCTGCAACACGAAGCAAGCACAGGGAAGCTGTGGGCATGGAAGAAGCCCTGGCCTGGCACAAGCCCCGAGTTGTCACTGCTCCACGCCCAGAGCTGCAGTGCAGAGACACCCTGGCACAGCACCACGGGCACCCTGCTGTGCCTGGACACACAATTCTGGGTGCTCTGGCCTGGATGCTGCCCACCCCACCGTGCACACCAGCCAGGTGCCACCACAGACACCCGGGGACCCCCCAGCAGCGTGACACGGGATCCACGGGGACCTGTGACCTCCTGCAGCAGCAGCAGCTGGAGGCACAGGGGATGCCCCGGGGCATCCCAAACAACACTGCAGACTTCTCTCTCTGGGGAACTGAGCTGAGCTCTGCTCAGCCTCCTTTATGGCACACACGTGGCAATATCACGTTTACTGCCAATAAAAGAACACCGGGATTGGATGGTCAGGCTCAAACTGTGGCATTTAGCTTCAGCTACTTAAATCAATCACTTACACAAAAATGTAAAAATTCGCTTCAAACCTCCCACTGCAGTGAGATGATCAGATAGCTTGAAGTTATTTTTTCCAGCTGTATTCCTGTCACAGTTTTATACATTTCTACAACCTGTTGCTAGGCTACAGGAACCTTTAGTATTTCCACATCTAAGCTAGTACTTTTCACTAGCTTCTCTTACTTCTTTCTTAGAAAATTCTTTCAGGATTTACAAGAAGTTTCTGGAGTGGCTTTTAAAAATATGGTCCCTTTTCAGGTAATCAGCAGGTAATCAGAGTGGCAGCAAAAGAATTCTAATCATATTCTAGCAATTTGGAGTAACAAAACCAACTCCTCTCTCTTTCTGCTCTCCACTACATGCTGCTATGGATGGCTCATACTGGATCTGAAAAGCAAGGTGAGGCATGCTTTGATTCCTCTCCCTAAACCATTTTCTTTTTTAAAAGCCCATTTGTTTCATTGCTGTTCAGGTTTTAAAATCAACGCTGAAGTAGCTTTTAAAAAGCTGCTCCTTAAATCACCTGCAGAAATGGGCTTGATGGAGAAATTCCCAAAGAAAAAAGTACAATCCCTGTGAAAGAGGATCTGGCCTAGGTGGAAAGTCCTCTCTGGACATTAATCCAGTCCTTTCCTTTAGCCTCAAGCCAGGTTCTCCAGTCAAACACCTCCGGGTTTGTATCCTGGGACTGGAGCCCAGCATGGACAGTGTTTCCCTGTGCCCCGTTCCAAGACAACTCTCACAGCTGCAGGACCTCCCATTTTCTATCCCCACTGACAATCTGTCCCACAAGCCACTGCTGCCCTGTGTCCTCTGCAGGTGGTGTCTTTGGAGAAAGCCAAATACCAGCACAAAGGGGTGCAAAGGAACACCCGAGAGGTTCAGGAGTTCTGGGACTGCTCCTGGTTCTCTCTGCAGCTGTACCTGGTGTGTATGGTGCCTCCAGACCCAGCTGCCCTAAACAGGAACATCCTTTCAAACAAACAGAGGGGATGAAATAAGAAAAAGTTCCATTATTTAACTTACATGATCACATGGGTCACCTTCTATGTCCAAGGGCGTGGGGATTCCAGGCTTGGAAATGTGCAAATAGTTATAACCTCCAGGAAGAACACCACCTGCCACGAGTGAAAAGACAAGATTTATCGAGTCATTAACAACGAAGAAAATCATCTATTTGTTTGTCCTCCTTCTGCCATCACCTTCTTCTGGCACAGAAGGAGCCCTGAGTGCTGTACTGCCCTGAGGTGGCACCTGAGGTGAGATGGACCTGCCTGTACTATACAAGACCAAAAACTCCTGAGAGGGGTTGGAAGAGCGACAGAAATCCAGGTGGACATACCTTGCACTTTGCACTTTTTGTATACAGGGATGAGTCTGTCTGAGCCTTCTGGTGGCTCAGAGCTGGCCTGAAGGGTTGGATCAAAGAGACTCAGCATGGAAGCAGCAAGCTCAAAGCCAATCTCCTTGGAGTTGAAGTTGCTGTGTGTCACATCGTCCCTGTAGTATCTCCTGGAGAACTTTGTCAGAGGACCTGCAGCCCTGATGCTGGCATCATTGGTGTGGAATTTGGCATCAATCACAAGTCTTCCATCAACAACAAGGCAAGCATCACTGAGGGCCTTAAAGGTTTCAAAATCCAGGGTCTTGTAGGCAAAGCTAAAAAATGCCTAAAAAGAGATGGAAATAATTGTGTATTATTTACTGGCTGATTTCATAAATCAAAACCCAGACTTTATTCTGAATGTTATTTAAAAAACAAGAATGTGAAATACAGTGTGATTTTAGCAACACTGTGACAGCAAAGAGATCCTTCTGATCCAGCACTCACAGCTACCAAAGATGAAACTGAGACAGCAGAAAGCAGAATTACTGAACTAGGCTCATCTGTTCAGAAACTCCAACATTTGCCACATCAAACAGCCTGAGTGGCTGTGTCAGTCTGTGTTAGTCCAAGCATGGAACATAGACCTGAACCTTCCAATGCTCCAGCCAACCTGAAACCCCAAGGAACAGAAAAGCACAATGTATTTGGAATTTAGCAGGATAATTGTGAATTACAAGTGTTTTCCCAACACTGTTGAGTCTGTTTACCAAGAAGCTGAGTTACTCTGGCTAGCTGGCACAGGGACAGTCAATGAAATGGAAAGATCAGAAATTAAACTTGTTCAGAGGAAATGTCATCCTCATTCCAGCTATAGCAGCAGAATTTCAGACAGTGGAAGCTGCAGAGGCCGAGGACCCTAAATCTGGAAATTCCTGCTCGGAGTCTCAAAGGAAAATTCCAATGATAAATGTCAGTGATTTGTCTTCCCTGTGCACTGACACAGTCCCTCTCCTGTCCCCCACAGAAGCTGCACTGCAGGGCAGCTGCTGCTGGCAGCACATGCAGGAGAAGCCACAACCATGAGCAGCACCCTGGAAGCTTCCCTGGCCAAGGATAAACTCAGGGCTGGCACAACACGGTCCCTGAACAAGTGTAAGACAAGAGTGCCCTGGACAGGGAGGGGTGAAAGGAATAAGAATGGCAAGACTGGCTGAAAGAAAAGGCACAGAGAGCTGGAAATTTTAGCAGCCCTGGCATAAGCAGAGATGTGGCAGTGGAGAAGCCAGAGCCCCTGGGCTTGTTCACAGATAAACTGAGTGATGAACTGTGCACAGCTAAGGGAATTTGGACCAGCTCAGAGAGCCAAAAATGAAGGAAGCCCTGCCCACGAGGAGCACAGAGCCCCACATGCTGCCGGCTGACAGGCAGGACAGTCACCAGAGGGGAGGGGAGGGGAGGGGAGGGCTGCAACCTCCAGGCGGGAGCCATCTGTCAGCCCGGGCAGGAGGGAGGGAGGGAGGGAGGGAGGAGGGAGGCTGCTGCTTTCGGGAAAAGAAGAGATTTTCTCCCGTTGTTTTTATCCTGCAGGACTCAACAAATTAAGTCCCCGAGAAGTGCCAATCAACAGTTGATACTGGCTGCAGTCCCCAAAGGCCCAGAGCTGCTGCAGAGACGGTTCCTGCAGAGCCTGGTGTCCTGTGAGTGCAGCTGCCTGCCTGGTGGAGCTGCTCTCCAGAGCCCACTGCTCGTGGCCCAGCCTCGCTGGAGGCTGGAGGCACATACAGGAGAGCCCTGCACAGCAGCTGAACTGGTTTTGGAGAACACAAAGCACTTGACATCACAAGTAATTGCAGGTCTTTCATCTTAGAGAAAGAGAGACCTCCACAGGGAAGGACCGTGGATGGATGGATGGATGGAGGATGGAGCATGGGGCACTAAGGGGCAGGAGAAAGAAAATCCGAGGCATCTGAAGGAATAGTGCAGGACATGCAGGCAAGGTGGTGGGGAGAAGAGGGGGGCTGAGGAGAGCTGGTCGGTGGATACCAAGTTGCAAAAAAAAAGAACCACATTGAGATCCTTGTGGAAGGATAAAAATAGAGTGATTTCAAGGAAAAAGGAGAAAACATAAAAAGCTGCACACAAGGAGAGTGGGAGAAACATCACTGCTGATACAGAGAGCAAAGCCAGGAGACTCCTATGGAGAAAATGCTGAGTGAGGTCTTCACCCCCATCAAAAAGGGCTTCACCAGACCTAAGGGAAAAAGAAAAGGGGAGCAGAGCAGGGGGGCCAGCAGGGACCCCAATAGGTGGGGACCTCTCTGGGAGAGGAACAGGGCTCAACCTCCCCACAGTTAAAACCAACAGCTAAACAGAGGGGACAAACAGAGAGGGCACACACACACAGGGCACAGGGCACACACACAGGGCACAGGGGCTGGTGGCTCCCCACACATGCAGGTTCTGAAGGGACTCACTCCTGTGGATTAGCCCAATAAAGGAAAACAGAATTATGCTGACCCTTAGGAAAGGCTACAACATTTCCCCATTCTCAGAGCAGAGCCACCACTGTGAACATGTCTACAGCTTCCATAAGACACTGGTACTGCAAGTGAAAAAAACTGCAATCATTGATTAGAGGGAAAATAATCTGCTTAAAATATGTTTTCATTAAGTTACATACTATCCCAGGGTTTTTGGCTTCTGCTATGACAATCAAATGCACATAACTATAGACAGGAGTAACTGCACATTTAAATAAGAAAAGGATTTCTGGAATTACTTTGAAAATGAATTAAAAGTATTTGTCACTCAGCAGTGAACAATTACTTTTGTGTCATGTGACTTAAATACATTTTAATCCAAATCAGCCAGGGCATTAACAGCAGCTTTATTTGGATTTTTTAGAAACAATCATTGAGACCCACAAGTCGATGTGTTCAGTCTCCTAGGGACAAGGAGGAGATAAATCTGTGAGGAGGGCAGGGAAATGTGATGGCTGGCACAGGGGGGTGTACTCACAGCACACTGCAGGTGGAGTGGCCCCGTGGCACTGCTGAACTCTGCCCAGGTGATGTGGCCGTGCTCTCCCCGGCCCCACCGTGCCAGGACGTGCTCCGGGTGCACGGCCACGCCCGCCTCGGCCAGGGCTTCCCGCACCCGGAGCTGCACCGCCCTGTCCCCGAGGCACGGGCTGCCAGAGCCCTGCACGAGGTGGATGAGGGAACCGTCAATCCCGAGGGATAAGAGGGCTTCTACCGTGGTGTAAATGTCAATTGTATTCCCATAGACAATGATGCTCCCTAAGAGGAAAAAAAAAAAAAAAAAAAGGGGGAAGGATTTCTAAGACATACAATGAAAACCTTATTAGTATAACTCAGATGATAATAACACGGAACTGCTCTCTTTGACCCTCTTATTTCTCTGATGCTATGAAGCAAACAATGTTACCTAGCAACAGCAGCTAAGATAATTTAGTGAAGAATATGTACAAAACATCCCACAAAGTAGGCAAGTACTTCACACAGAAGTATGATATTCATCCTGACCCCATAATCTGAATTATTTTGATTAAAAACCTCTAAGGGTAAATAAATAAATAAATCACCATTTTTATCTTGCTCTCCCCCGTCTCCCTAATTTTGCTCATTCAATGGACTGATGGAAGGGGGAGCAGACAAAATCAAATTCAATACACCAAGCAGAAAACCCCCACAGACCATGGCAAGGCCAAGTTATAGAAAACATGGAGGTCACCAGTGCTGCCTGTCCCTTCTGCCAAAGCCTGATCTCCAGAGAATGGGAGAGGTTCCTGTCCCTGGTGCTGGGCAGAGCTCGGCACCACCCTGAAGGCAGCTGCACATGGCCCAGTGCCAGCCCAGAACCACTCCCATCCCTGCTCACTGCTGGGAGCTCAGTGAGCTGCAGGCACCCATCCATCCCTCCATGGATCCATCCATCCATGGGTCCATCCATCCATGGGTCCATCCATCCCTCCATCCATGGGTCCATCCATCCATGGGTCCATCCATCCCTCCATGGACCCATCCATCCATGGGTCCATCCATCCCTCCATGGACCCATCCCTCCACGGATCCATCCATCCCTCCATGGATCCATCCCTCCATCCATGGGTCCTTCCATCCCTCCATCCATCCATCCCTCCATGGATCCATCCCTCCATCCATCCATGGATCCATCCATCCATGGGTCCATCCATCCCTCCATGGATCCATCCATCCATGGGTCCATCCATCCCTCCATGGATCCATCCCTCCATCCCTCCATGGATCCATCCCTCCATCCATCCATGGATCCATCCCTCCATCCATCCATGGATCCATCCCTCCATGGATCCATCCATCCCTCCCTCCATGGATCCATCCATCCATCCATGGATCCATCCATCCCTCCCTCCATGGATCCATCCATCCATCCCTCCATAGATCTATCCATCCCTCCATGGATCCATCCATCCATCCATCCATCCATGGATCCATCCCTCCATCCATGGATCCATCCATCCCTCCCTCCATGGATCCATCCATCCATCCATGGATCCATTCATCCCTCCATGGGTCCATCCCTCCATCCATGGATCCATTCATCCCTCCATGGGTCCATCCCTCCCTCCATAGATCTATCCATCCCTCCCTCCATGGATCCATCCATCCCTCCCTCCATGGGTCCTTCCATCCCTCCATCCCTCCATCCATCCATGGATCCATCCATCCCTCCATCCATCCATGGATCCATCCCAGCAGCTGCAGTGACAGCAGTGTGTGGGAGCTGCTGCTCCTTCTGCAGAGCACCAACAGCAGCACAGAACCCACCCCTGAATCCAGCTCCATCCTCCTGCACTGGGCAAAGGGAGCTCAGAGCTGATCCAGCCCTCCAGAGCTGCAGGGCAGGGCCCTGCTCATTGTCCTGAACTTCTCCTGTGCCACTTCCAAGGGCACAGTCAGAGCTGAGCAGGAGCACGAGGAGGGGAGGGGAGGGTCTGTTCTGTGTGACTCCTCAGCCTAAGGGCTACAGCCGTCCTGGCAATGAGAGAGGCACAGCCGGGAGGCAGCAGAGTGTTTGATCTCAGGGTGGTTTCATACAGGACACACCAAAAATCCTCTGAGCAGGACTGGAACGTGCTCCTCTCCTCCCCACTGCCCCCTGCTAGGAGCAGGAAGCGTTTGTGTGCTCTGTGACCCACCAGCCTCTGAGCAGCTCCGAGCCCAGCCCTGCCCTGCAGGCTCTCTGTGCACACCTGCCCCTGCCCACACCAGCTCCTGTGCCTCACGGCTGACCCGTGAGCACAAGGATGCCTCCACAGCACCTTCCTCACCTTCCTCACCCGGGCAGTGCTGCAAGCAGCTCACAGCAGGGCCATTCCCCCTCTTGCCACAAGTGACAGCACCCCCCTTGCCCTGAATTGCATTATTGCAGGGGCTAAACTCATCTCACTGCACCACGTTTCACTGCGTGACATGCAGGGCAATGCTAAACCGAGCAGGCACACAGCCCCAGCTCCCAAGAATATTAACGATAAAAATGTTAACAGATGTTCTGCTATTCCCCTTTGACTACACAGTTATTTTCTTCATAACCTATCAGCTTGGCTACTTGTGGCTGCCAAAGAAACATCTCTCTTCATAGCTGCCAGACAAAAGACCTGCCCCACGAGTACACTGCACATCAATGACACAAAACATGCTTTTACTGTTCACAGCAATGACCCGAGGGACACAACCATTTCACCTGCAAATGTATCCGTTTGAAAGCACCAGAAGAAACGTCTCACTACTTCCATAAATATCATATAGAATACAGGAATGCTCCAGCGTGTCCATCACTGACCTGACTCCCCAAGCCAGAAGAATCTATCCCCTAGCTTGTGTCTGCCAGGACACCTGGCCTCAGGAGAGTGCCAAAAGAGAAGACAGATGCAAGCCTGACTGTTTTTTCCCTGCTGCAGCAGGGTGCAATGCAAGAAGGGTTACAATCCCCTGCTCAAGCTGGTGAAGAGCAGCTTTGCTATACTCGTTTTTATAAACGCCACGTGCTGGCAGCCTCATGCTGCATTTACACCTTTTCAATTGCAGGCAGTGAAGAGAGGTGGCTGGAAAAGGAGGATGAGAAGGCTTCCCTGAGGCACAGCCCAGCAAAGCTCCATTCTGCCCGCAGGGCAAGGCTGGGCTGAGACCCTTCACCCTCAGAGAGCAGCTCACTTCCTGCATTAGACACTGGCATTTGGGGATGGACAAGATCACATCAGGGCCTACATTTCTCAAGGAAAATTAAAATTCTGTTTTATATGGTAATATTAAATACAACTGCATTAGATCAGGGAAAGCAATGCTCCTTTATTGACCTCTTGTAAATCAACAATTTACTGCTTCTGCTTATTACAATATTAGTGGCTTTTTAGATGACAGTGCTAGTAGTCTAGGAACTGCAGATATTCATTATGGACTGAAATTATGTCCACTGAACAGAGAGCAGTTCCTCAGGATGCTTTTATTGTTTAACTACATGAAAATGTATGTATCTGTGAGTAAACATAATAACCTTCTACAGAAAAAAACAGCCATAAATAAAGATCATTACAGTAGTTTTATCGTTTATTACCTGAATGTCAGCGTCCTGCTGCAGAGCAGACTCATTAATTTTCCACAAGTAGAAGCACAAGATTTCGGTGACCCTAATGTGACCTGAATCTTTGCAGTTTGCAAAAGCTGAAGGAGAAACCCAGTGTGAGCTGAAGCATTGGTGGCTCCAGTGGGTGATTCATGCACTAGAATTTTAATGCAAGAGTATTCCTACAAACACGCTTTTAATAAGGCAGTAAACTATGCTTAGGTGAAGAGAAAAAAATAATTGCTCCATTTTGGGCCATTAAAGCAGTTTTGTTCCTTACTTTACTTCCATCCTACTTTTATTTTCATGGAAAGTGCAGTGCTAAGAGGAGATGAATTTCAATTAGTCCCAATTACAGCTGTAATGGGTTCCATGCATTAGGTGGCTGCGTTTCATCACTGCAGCCACAGTGGCAGCCGTGGGGCCAGTGCTAGCCCTGCTCCCAGGCCCTCCCCGAGCCCTGGCACAACTGCCAAGGCTGGAAGAAGCGTGTTTGTAAGAAAACAGCTGGAAGAAGAAGCAGGCTGAGGAAGAAGAGAAACACATCAGTGGGGGAAGCCCTTTCCAGCTGGGCACCCACACAGCAGGACACAACGTGATGGGAAGAGCAAGGAGAGGGAGCTGAAGGCAGAGCAGGGGGAAGGGGAAGGTGTCACATCTCTCCTAGACCACGAGTCCCTCCAGGACAGCCCCATGGGTGCTGAGAATTTCCCTTCTCTCTGCACGGAGCCAGGCACGCACCGTGGCTGTGCCCTCTGCTGCAGTGACTGACCCTCCCGGGCACATCCCTGGGCACACAGGGAAAGGTAACACCTCACCTGCCAGCTGGACACCAGCTAGGGCCGTGTGGGCAGGGCTCAGAGCAGCTGGGGAACAGCTGGAACAGCCCTGCTGCAGAGGCCAGGACGCTGGCTCACAATCACTGCCGTGTTTATGGAGCCCTGTGCTGATCACAGCAACACCTGGAGCACCATAAAGGAATTTCCAACGTTTATAGAACTTCCCTGAAGGACTCCCAGGCAGGTGTGAATCTTGCAGCACACCAATCACTGCCAATTCTCATGACACTCCACAAACGAGGCAGGTGAAATCCATCTTCAGCAAAGTCCTGCTCTTGCACTCTGCCCACAGGAATTCCCCACAGAGACACCTTTGCTGCTCTGAGCTGCCCTGACTCAGGGCCAGCATGAACTGACATCTCATGAATCCATTGACTCTTTGGTCTCTGTTTCTCTAATTCGAAGCTGACTCAGAAACCTGCATGGTCCCAGGCATTCCCACAGGGGATGAACTAGTGAACAGCCAAACAGAGCACACACGACAAGGCTGAGGAAATGCAGGGATGGTGCACATCATCATAAACATCGGATTTTAAGGGTTAAAAAGTACCAGGAACTTGCAGTTCTGTGTGAAAATCTGCAACTGGATACAATGCTGACAGACGCTTTCTAATTTAGACTTATTTTCTTTGTGTTATGCCACAAATCTAGATATTTTTCCATACTGTAGAAAACCACATCCACCAATTAAATTATTATTTCATTGGCTAATGAACAACTCTGGACAGATTTGCATTTGGGATTAATTTGGTTTTATACAATAACTTCAGATAATTGATCTATTTTAAACTTTTCTTTCCCAGCTAAATATACTGGGCATCAAAAATAACAAAAAACCGTAAATTAACCTGGAAAACAAAGCGCAGCAGATGAAAGACTTGGTTTAGAATTCCCGAGGCCCCAGTGATAGCAGGGAATGAAGGAAACAACGAGGCTGGGAGGCGTTTCTGTGAGTGGCAGTGCAGCCCCTTACCTTGGGAGCTGTGCAGGTTGTCCTGCAGCCAGCGTGCAGCCTCCCGGCAGTCCTGGCTGTCGTTGAGAGTGAAGTGATTGGGAGGGACTCTGCCCGTGAATCTCTGTGCCCACTGAGCCGGGACTTCCATCACGTCTGCTCCTGCAGGAGGAGCCAGGGGCTGCAGGAACACGCTGGGTGAGTGGAGGCATGGCACACACCTCGCAGATCTTCGATCACAGCGTCACTCTCACTGTTCTGGCACACATCCCAACCCTTTGGCACAACCAGCAGCAGCAAACGCTCCCGAGGCCCCAGGGAACACGGATCCCACCTACCTGAGTGTCCACGTGTGTGCAGGTGCTCCCTATTCCCTGTGAAGGGACCTGGGTGAACACCTCAAACAGCGCTGCCAGTGCAAGTGGAGGCACCTGGCAAACACCAGGGAGTGCACAGCAAACAGCAGCAATGTCCCAGCACACAGCAGGGCATCTCAGCAGCTCCCTGAATAACACAGCACTTTAAACGGCCCTTGGAAAGTCTTTGTGAAGCCAGACCGCCCCCACTTTTTGTCAGCAAAAAATCAACTTTCTGTAATGACAGATTTTGTCCCAGAGAAAGGGATCACAACCTGCCTGATGGCTCAAATGTGAGGATTCAGTAACACATTCACTGTGTAATGCTGCTTAACAACAAACTCAGTCTGAGCTGTACAAAGCAAAAAGGGAATCTTGTCTCTGACTTCCTCAGCACCACCGAGCCACATCCTGAACCCTGTTGTCACTGCCAGCTGGGTCATCTGAAACACTGCTGGGTCATATAAAACCAGCCATGACACCAAAAGATCTTACTCGACAAGTAAATCTCTAAGTCATAACACATAATGTTTTACTAAGCATCAATTTGACTGCTTATCAAATAAGGAACAACTTATAAAAAAGGTGGACCAGAGCTCTCTGTAATAAAACAGAAGCCACTGATTTCTTCCTATCCTTTTGTATAGCTTGAAAGTGAGAATAGATGATGATGGCATTTCTTCTCAAAGGCAGATAAAACCTGCCTTTTTCCTTGCTGTCTTTATCTTTCTCCCCCACTGCAGTTACTTGCCATAAATTGTTGTGCAAGTCAGAGTTACCTCCAAACACCTTTTCCTAGGAGCACTTTTCCAGCCCACACACTTCAGCTTTTGTTTCACCCCTGCTGGGCAGTGCCCATGGGCTGCTCTTGAAGCGTGGCTCTGCTCTGAGAAGGGATCCCAGACTGCAGAGGCTGCTGTGGGACGAGGCACAGCACTGCAAAGCTGCAGACATTGCTCACATCCCTCTCCTGCTTTTAAAGGCAAAATGCCCCAAACCACCCAGGTGTGGCAAAGCCCTGCAGCAAGGGCCAAGCTGGACACATTTGGATACGTGGCCTGATGGCATCATGGGGATCCAGGAAAAACCCTGTGGGGCTGGAGCTCAGCTTGATTCCACATCTTATCCAATCTCACTGGAAACTCGGCTGTGTGCTCCAACACCAAGCAGCACCATGGACGTGCCTGGGCACGGCCATCACGTGAGATGAGTAATTAATTTGATAAGGAACTCTCTCCATTTCCAAAACTAGGTCAAATGGTATCAGACCAGCTGGAGTTAAGTCTCCCGTGGCTGAGACCACATGTCAGCTGAGCCTGCTCCTCAGCAGGTGTGATGGTTATGGTGGCAAACCCAGGGGCAGCGTGGCCTCCTCCCAGGTCAAGTGCTGGTGGGAAACTCTGTCCAAGCCTCCTCCCAGAGCCCAACCTGCACCCAAACTGCTGCTGCCCAGGCTAAGGCTGCCCTGCCCGCTGTCACAAGAGCCCGAGGGGGTGTGGGGGGAAGGTGGCAGTGCTGTGCTGCCTCCCTGCACACACGGCTCACCTGGTAGCTCTGTCCCGTGCACAGAACCAGGTAATCGTAGGGCACTGGCTTCTCCTCGGACACCACGACGTGCTTGGCACGGCGCTTTATGGCCGTCATCTTCCCCACCACAACGTTCACCCAGGAGCAGAGTGACATCTGGGCATGATCTTCATCACTGAAGCAGTGGCTGCAAAGGAAGAATATCTCTTAAGTGACGTTTGGGCAGCTGACAGCAGGCATTAATGAGACATCTGGTGAGCTCGGCTCAGGCCCCTGTGCTCCCTCCTGCTGCCCTGCTGGGAGTTCAGTGCAGCCCAGGGCAAAAGATGGGGCGTGAGGAAACCCCCAGTTACACACTGACAACTTTCTGCTGAAACCAAACAAGCCCTTGCAGCACTGGGCCTTACAATCACTGAATTTAAAAACTAAGTCAGAAATCTCTGCTTTACTCTGCTTTTCCTTTGCAGGCTGATGTGAGGTAGAAGCTTTTGAACCTGCAAAGAAAATAATTCAACAGTCCAGTTCTTCCTCCAAGACAAGACTTCCTTATTCAGCTTTTCCCCAAAATCTGGTTTGATACCAGCCTTCTGCAAAGCCAGAGATTCCTGAAGATAAAATACTTCCATAGAGATGTGCAATGGACACATGACTATAAAATGTGAGGAGAACCAGACAGAACATCCCCAGCCAGGTCCATCATGACCCCTGAGCCTGGCAATGGCCCACCATGGAAAAGCTCCAGAGGCTGCTGAGCACTGTGCACATCCAGCTGGGCTCAACTCCATCCCTCCCCAGTACTGAAAACCCACTGCTCACTTCGGTTCTTTCAGTAGGACTGGACAAACCCATTTATAGATTTGAAAGAGAACACAATAGGTTTAAAACAAAACAAAACAAAACCCAAAAAAAGAATGGCTGGTGTCACACAGGTGTCTGGTTTGTGAGCCCAGAGCAGCCCAGCAAGAAGAAACACTGAACAAACCACGTGAAAGAAGCTGAGTCTCACCCCAGCCAGGACCTCAGGAGGGGAATGGCCAGTACAGGGACCCTGGGAAGCCACCACAGAAAATACATCCAACCTTCCACACTGAGCTCATGGCCACTCAGAGGCCTGAAAACTTGGCTTTCTATGTATATTCAGTGATGAAAAATATTCCACTTTCTCCACGGGCCTCACAGTGATTAAACAGAAGGGGCTGGGCCCGTGCTCAAGCATTTGATGCTTTTCTGTGGCACCAGCAGCTGGGTGGGAGCAGCACTGAGAGCTGCTGCTCTGCCATTAATACCAGCACACACATCCCAACACAGAGCTCCTGCTTCCACGTTAATCGTTGCTACCAAACTCCCAAAACTGGCACTCAGGATGCCACAGGAACAAACACGGTTGATTTCACAGCCTGGGGAATTTTAGGATTGAACTGCCAGGCTTTCTGTGACGCTCTGCATCCTCTGCACTCACAGATACCAGAGGAAAATAAATAAGGGAAGAAAACCATTGACAATTTTGAACTGTAATAATGCAGAAATCTATAAATAAAATGGACATTAAGGACAGAAGAAGGTTTTCAAAAGCACCTCTATAATTGAGGTGCACAGCTCCCAGGAGACTGACACTCCAAAATCACAGGGATGCTTTCAGAAATCACACCCTGCAGAGTTCAATTTTCACTCTTAATCTGCTTTCAGATTGTAACAGCTAAATCTGGTGAGGCAGCTCTGAACTGTAACTTTCTGCCAGGAAGGATCCTTTATTAGTACAACTCTTTTCTGCAGTGAACTTAGGAAAAAAGACTGCATGCATTTATGTGAGGATCTAATTCCTTCATTTGTTAGATTTGCACTTGAACACGCCCCTTTCTACAGCACACAAAGTAATACAGGTAACTACTTCGTGTAAGTTCATCCCCTAACTGTTCAGAATAACTGATCCATTTTAATTCTATGCTTCCTGATATTCAAAACGATCATGTTCAGGTCCACAGTGATGATTTATTCCAAAATTTAACCCAAAAATACTGCTGGGCCCTGCATCCCCCCACAGGTTGCTGTCACTCAGCCCCTGTCACATCACCACTGTCCATTCCTGCATCATTTACAGCAAAACTCAGCGAAGCTAAAAACCCAACAAGATGTAAAAAGCAAGCAGACATGTCGTGTCATTTGTCTGCAGCCTGGAAATTTAAACAATCTGAAAAGCCTTGGAAAGCAGAGCATGCTGTCCAGGATTGCTGTCCTGAAATTATTGTTTTGGTACTCCAAATTCTACCCAGCTCCTGTGGTAGGGCTCTGCACTCTGCATAGACACACGGATGTACCTAAAATTTAGGACAAGTTCAGCACAATTCCAAAGTGTTATGTTTCCTGCAGGAGCTATGCAAGTGTTTAGACGTGAAGTCAAACCTGTCAATTAAAAATCTTCTATACTTGGAGCTCTGTGGGTCTTTTCCTGGAAGTCCATGAGTGGAAATCAAGGTCAGGTTGTTGAATTTCAGACGTGGCCTGTGGGAAGGAAAACAGAAGGCAGGCAGAAGAAATTGGGAGGGCACGGCAAAGGAACAGAACTGCGTGTGCAGGAGGACACAGAGAGCAATTCCTTTACACAGGGACACAGTGTGTGACTCTGCTGAGGCACGGGTGTCTCTGGATACAAAGACAGGAACAATCTCACCACAGTTCCAGTAAAATGCTGGGGGCGAGGAGGGGGACAAGACTGACAGTATGTTGAACTAAATGTGATCTGACATTTGAAAACAAATAAATATTATGAGTGATTAAGCCTTCTAATCTTCAAGGCTTTCTGTAAGTTAAGGATGGACTGATGCAAATGGTACAAAGGAATCAGAATGTTTTTTATCAACCAATGTTAATTTGTTATTCATACATTTAAAAAATATATTCAAACAAAGTTAAAGGTCATACTTAAACCAAGGAATTTCAAGGTTATGGCTGCCCCTCTCAAAATGCATATTAATAGTTTAATTCTGGATTATGGATTATCTATGGTAAATCTCCATGCATACTCAGGCCAAGCACAAAGTAATAAATAACCTTAATGTAACAGAGTGCATATATTTATACAGATTATGGGCCTGATTCTCATTTAAATTAAGGTCACTCTGCAGAGGTGGATGTAAATAGAATTTGCTTTTCATTTATGGCCACCTTATGCTGCCTGAGTGATACAAAATGGTCTTCATGCAAATGAGAGTGAGCCTGACCCACGGAGCTGAAGGCAGGGTGGAAGGGTGATGCCATCTGCACACCAGGAGTGCTGCTCGTGGGGTGTGAACGGCAACTGCAGGAACTTGACAGCGACAGAGCACAGCTCCTTGGCCTTTGTTCACATGGGATTCGTTCCATCAACACCCTACACAGCCTCCACCCTCACAGGAAGGACGTTGCCTTTCAGTGTGGAGCTGAAGGCATCTGTGCACGCTGCATGGCCTCTTGCCAACAGGTGCCACATCCAGGGGCTGCAGTAACATTAGGTTTAAATATTTAATTTAATGATATTTAGGATGGAAACCTTGTGAGCCAGCATCAGAAGCATGGCAGAATCCCAGTTGCAGGCACCATTAACGTGCCTCTTGTGCATGACTGCACAGTGCTGCCCTTTATTGATCTGGTCACACACACACACAGCACTTTCCTCTGCAGATGCTCTGTGGAGTCCACACGCAGGCATCCAGCACTTCCCAGTCATCTGGTGCTTGTTCCCTTCTTCCCCCACTGAGCAGGAGGCTTCAATCAGACCTTTCAGCCAGTGCCATTTACTAACTAATGATTTACTTCTACCTCAGTGCTCCCATGGCATCCCCATATGCCCCAAACATCAATTCGTGTTTCCCACTCGCTCACCTCGTAGGCACCAAAACGTTGATTAGCATCTCCTTGGATGAGACCAGACGAGTGGCACTTGGATTTGCCCTTGAGGCAGAGGAGAAGGCAGAGAAGGGAGGCAGCAGGGTGGCTGGCAGCTCCCCAGGGCCAGGGTGCTGCAGGGGCAGAGCTGCAGAGCTGCCAGGCTGGTGCCCGGGCTCTGAGAGCAGCACAGCTCCTGGCACAGCTCCACAAAAAAAACCACACAACAGCCCCTGCTGCTGCTCAGTGCCACGGGCTGAAGCACAGCCTGGTGGTATTTGTGCAAATTATCACCATCTTTAAATAAGTGACTGATGTATCTCGTGCCACAAAGCTCTGGCTGCAGAAGCGGAGCTGGCAGGGCAACCCCAGGATTTAAAATAAATTTACACACACGCAGAGGGGAGCTGTGGCTCCTGCCAGCACAGGTGGGGCATTTTGAGCTTTATTACCTCTAGGCTCATGTACCACAGCTCTGGATTCCTGACTGGTGCCCAAAAGCTCCCAACTGAAGGACAAGCAAGGCCCTGGACACGGGCAGTGCTGTCACGACAGGGACTGGCTGAGATGCTGCCCACAAACACAACAATGCCCAACATGAAACAGGGCAGAGTGGAGGTTCCCATCTGGGAAAAAGTCTTCAAGTTAAGAGCCCTGAGCCAGCACAACGTTAAACAAGTGCACCTGCATTTTAGAAGCAAATAATTCCAGCAGGGATTCACGTTGCTGTGGATACAGAGGGAGGAACAGCTCGAAGACACTGGTAAAGCAGGGAGGGATTAGAGTATCTAGGGAAATAAGTAAAAGGTGTTGGGTTTCAGTGCACTGCTCTAGAGGACGGCCACAAAAAAAAAAAAAAAATCTGAACACCCTTGTCCTCAAAATAAAACAGGGTCACCAATTTACTGAGCACAATCCAAAGGACACACAGAAAAGTTTTAGTAGAGTTTCTTTACATATATCCTGGTGTTTGTTAATCTGTTAGAGCATTCCTTGCTCATTTTGCTGGATTTTTTTGCCTGATGTCTTGCTACCTTTTTTTTTTTCCCCTCTCCTGTGTGTGGCATAATGATGGAAGCTTAGATGGTGGAAGCTGCCTGAACAAATAATTTAATTAATTGCTTTCATTAAACCCCTCATTATCACAACAAGTCAAATCACTTCTGCTACAAAAAAATAAAGCACAGCAAAGTAGTCTCCATGAACCCGAGCATTTCAATTTATTTGAAATCCTGCATTTTTAAAGATTCTTTTCCCAGTCATCAATAAAAACTAAAATAAAGGAGTGACAGAAGATAATGCTTTATCTGCCTCCTAAAATTGGTAACTATGTGAACTGTTCTCCTGCGTACATAATCTTTAAACAATAATATCTGAAATTACAACCCATCCAAAAGGGAAGTCTTAATGACACTGGATCCTCAGCTTCACTGCAGCAAAGCCCTTATAAAAAAAGTCTCACCAGGCCATAACCTGTGCTCAAGGCACAGGAACTGGTCTGTCTGCACGAGGCAGATGGACACAGCTCTCCTTTTGCCTGCCACTGTGACAATTCATCCTAAAGCAGGACTTTTTATTGAAGAAACATTTCAAGAACACAGCAATGGGGACGTGACTGGGAGTACAGAGTTCTCCAAAAGGAAAAGGCATTCTAGCAGATTGCCCAGCTCCACACCAAGCTGCAGCTGCCCACAGGAATAAGCAGAAGGAAATGCCCCTCACTGAAGGTGTCCCTCCAGGATAAATGTGCTCACCCAGCACTACAGCTGTGCTTGGAGCCACTTTCAGAGCCATGTGTTCCTGTGCTGGTTCTCCCTGTGCCAGCCCCAGCATCCTCCTTGCCCTGGGCTGCCTCTGCCTCCCCACACAGCTGCACTCTGCTGCAAGTTTTCTTGCCAGGGTTTCTTGTCTCTACCAACACCTACCACAAGCACCTCAATTCCAGCCCCAGAGCAGGATTGAAGATTCACTGCTGACCAACACATGTCCATCTCCAAGTTACCCCTCTTCAATTAGCACTAAACAAAGATTAGCCAGTTCTCCCTTGGATCAGCCTAGGGAAAATAGATTTTTGAAGGAATCTGCTCAATAAAAGAAGGGCTAACAGCACAGTGTTTACTGGGACACTTGTCAATGCAAGGGTCAAGGAGGGGCTTTCCACACAACCTGGCCCATGACAACTCTTCCTGGCTCAGCAAAATATTTCATCATGGCCCAGTTGCTTCCTGCTGGTATTAAAACAACAGGGTCCCTTGAAAAACTTCTATTTTGATGAAACAGTGCTTTGGTTTTTTTTTTTTCCTGCTGGGTTTATTGGTAATTTTATCAGATGCTGCCATCCTAAGAAGACCAACCTCTAAGTCCAGGACATGAAAGCCACCACTGTCACCACTTTTGACATCTTAGCAAGAATCCATTCAAATCCATTTCCTTCACTCTTTGACTAACACCCTTCAAGGATGTTGGGAGTGCTTCTCTCTCCACCTCTGCTAGCTGGGTCCCTCACCAAACTTTGAACTCGATGGCTGCTCACTACTTAGTAACAATTACATCAGCCAGTTATCAACACTTTCTCATATGCAATCCAAACACAGCTATTAGGAAGAAAATTAACTCCATGCCAGCCAAACCCAGGGCAATCCTGCCTCAGAAGCTCTTCTTCTCCAGTTCAATTTGGATTCTCCTGCTAGGTGACATGAACTACTGCTCCCACTCTTCCCCCTTCAGGTGGTTAGTCCTACATTTCCTTCTCTGCACTTATTTTACTGTGGTTACATTGCTGGTCTCTCATCCTCTGTGCTCATCCTTTTCCTAGACAATGTAATTAAACACACCAGCAACTCGTTGTTGCCTTCCAATCCCTTTACTAATTCCTAATTTTTTAGGTGGCTTTACATCAGTCCACAATCTTGATTTCTCACTGAACATTACCAAACATGCATTTTCTAGTTTGCTCTTTGGAACTCCCATCCACTCCTTACTCTGAAACACCTCAGCCCCCTCCTGTGGCTTCACTGCTTTTGTCCCTTCCAGTCACCTCTCAATTCCCAGCAACTGGTTTTGCTTAAAAAAAAAACCAGAGCATCCACTCGGGATTTGCAGCATTTTCTCAATCTAGGTGACTAAAATCAACATGGAAAGTTCCTACAGAAGTATTCAAATATAAATAGTAACAAGAGAAAATCTCCAAACGCTTACAAATTTCAAGTGTGAATGAGCAGTTTGGCTCAGAGAAGTGTTTGCATATGTTCACAGGGCAAGCATTTAAAGCTGAAATAATCTTATTTAAAGCTGCAGACAGTCCCAAAAGCAAGAGTGTAGCTATAAAAGAAAGCCATGCTGATGCTACCAGAGTGCCATTGCGTGGCAGAGGCTGTTGGGAAGGCTGATGGTGACCCACATCTCTGCTATCAGTCCCTGTGTGACACGGCCAGCTCTGACCCGTGGGATTTCTCTGTGTCACAGCCCCAGCTCGGCTCAGCACGGGCCAAGGAAGGCAACAATGGCTGAGGGATGGGGGCTGCTGGCTCCAGGGGAAGGCACAGGGAAGCACACCTCGTGTGGCAAAGACAAATAGGACACAACAATGGCCATCACTAACCCATTCATCCCGTGTTAGCTCTGTGATCAGCAAGTAAGCACTAACTATTTAATTAGTCAACTAATTAGTGACAGGCAACATGGAAGGCTTCAGATGTTCCCAGACAAATGCAAAGATAAAAAGCCTAATTAACCAGCAAGCATTATGCTAACTACAGCCAAACAGGCCAGATGTGCAGGATATTGCCAGACAACAGGGCTCCCAGGAACCCTGCCCAAAGCTCAGAGCTCATCCTGGGCACCCCCAAACCTCAGAGCTCCTCCTGGGCACCCCCAAACCTCAGAGCTCCTCCTGGGCACCCCCAAACCTCAGAGCTCACCCTGGGCACCCCCAAACCTCAGAGCTCCTCCTGGGCACCCCCCAAAGCTCAGAGCTCCTCCTGGGCACCCCCAAAGCTCAGAGCTCATCCTGGGCACCCCCAAACCTCAGAGCTCATCCTGGGCACCCCCCAAACCTCAGAGCTCCTCATGGGCACCCCCAGCTCCCAGGGGCTCCCAGAAACCCTGCCCAAAGCTCAGAGCTCATCCTGGGCACCCCCAAAGCTCAGAGCTCCTCCTGGGCACCCCCCAAACCTCAGAGCTCCTCCTGGGCACCCCCAGTTCCCAGGGGCAGACACTGTCCTGCAGAAAACAATTCAGTCTTACTGTGCTGGATTCCAATTCTGCTCTGAGAAAAAAAACTCAGGGCTTTGACAAAAATCTACTTTAATCCATCTGGTTCGTAAATGCAGTAACTATTTTAATGCACCCAAAGGGAGAAGGCAATAGATTTCATAACAGTTTCACAGTAAAATATTGTGATTTTAGGCACCATTCATTTATGGCTATCTCAGGTAGCATGTTATGTACACTCCAACATCCTCAGAGAATAAGTCATTGTTTACATCAGGGTTTGGATTAAGGACGTTTTCAAACCATGGATGAAAACCAGTTTTCCCTACAATCAAAACCAATAGTGATTTCCACAGCCATATGCAAAGAAGTGGAAAAAAGCCAACGGGTTCCCTGCACTGGAACCAGTAACAAAACACTGCTGGGAGCAAGCTCCACGATCCTAAAGCCCAACTTCCATCCCTGCTGCCTGGGTTTGCATTCTGCTGCAGGAACCAGGAGGAACCAGCCCCTGGGATCAAGTGGAAACGCTGGGCTTTGTAATCCTGTGCTGGTCTGATCTAACCCTGCTGCCCTGCCCATCCTTTTAAAACTAGCAAAGGAATGTAGAAAAAAAAAACAAAAACCAAAACCAAATCACTGTCACAGCAGCACCCCCAGAGCCACTGTCACACCAAGAGCTCCCAGGCACCAGGCTGTGCCCCTGCAGTGCTGCTGCCTCCACCACTCACTGGCCCTGCAGTAAAAAAACATTTTTAAAAATCCCTGTGCATCCTGGAGAACGGGGGAAAAGCTGCCTTGGGGTTAGATGGGTGAGCAGTGCTCCAGCAGCACTGGGCCCCAGGATGTGCTGCCTAAGGCACAGCACGAGGTGTCCTGCCTGCCAGGGGCCTGCAGGGCTCCTTCTCAGGGTCAGGTCTCTCCCTAATGAAAAATGTGTTCCTTCAGTCTCAAAGAAGTTGGAAACACTTGCAAGATCGAGTTCTAATAATTGCCACGTCGGTAAGTGAATTACATTTGTGTGTTTCTATGGCGACTGGTAATGTAAAATAATTAAGTATGAAGAATAATGATGAGAAAACGACTTCCTCTTTTTAAGGATTAGGGCTCACAAATTGATTCAATCCAGCTATTTTTAGTGCATGTAACCGTCGCAGGGAATATTAGAAAATTATGAGTAAATTAAACTAAATTGTTTTAAAAGGCCTTCACATTGATCAGGAGGCTATTTGCTGCTGATGTGAAAATTAAAAACTGATCTTTCCCAAATTTATACCTCTATTAATATAAATTCTGTGAAACTGCACTAAGTGCTGCCTGCTGGCTCTGTGGTTCTCTGAGCAGCACCCCGTGCCTGAGGCTGGTGCCAAGACAAGCACAAGGAGGATGTGACTGCAGCAACTGTGCCAGAGAGGGGGCCACACTCAAACCTTGGCTGAGGGAAACACCTGCAAAGGCTGCTCAGCACAGACACACCTGGAGCACAGAACAACACCTGCAAAGGCTGCTCAGCACAGACACACCTGGAGCACAGAACA
>NW_014650893.1:119790-137568 GCF_001447265.1 Sturnus vulgaris
AAGGGGAAAGGCAAGGGGAAAGGCAAGGGGAAAGGCAAGGGGAAAGGCAAGGGGAAAGGAAAGGGGAAAGGAAAGGGGGAAGCAAAGGGGGAAGCAAAGGGGAAAGGAAAGGGGGAAGCAAAGGGGGAAAGGGCAAAGGGGAAAGGCAAAGGGGAAAGGCAAAGGGGAAGGGGCTGTGCTGTGGCGGCGCCGGGCGCGGCAGCAGAGCAGAGCAGAGCAGAGCAGAGCAGAGCAGCACGGGCAGGCCGCTGTAATTAAGGAGCAGCCCGTGGGCACCGGGAGGCTAATGCCAGCCCATCTGCCAGGCCCTGCACGAGCCTGGCAGCGTGCCCCCACCCGCCTGCTGCCGCTGCTGTCACCCACCTGATCCTCGGAGAGCTGCCCGGGCGGAGCGCTCGCGCCCAGCTCGCGCCCAGGATAGACAATCTGTCGTCTCGGCCGCACGGGAGCCATGTAATGAAGGGCAGATGTCAGGGAATGGGCACAGGGACGCTGGAAGTGAAAGGCAGCGATCCATATGTGAGCAGGGAGAGTGGCAGGGCGCTGCAGCGCAGATGGCTGCCGCGTGGCTTCGCAAAACGCGCAATTCTTAGCTCTGTTGGCTAAATCCGAGACAAAAAAAAAAAGTCAGCGAATAAACAAACATACTCAGAGCAGAGGAATGAATTGCAGATAATTCCTGACACTAATGAAGATAATTATGAGAGTAATTACATTACTATCTCTGTGGGAATGACAGATAAACAAGTGGTTTGGTTTATGGGATTTTTCAGCACGAGTATTTTCCCCAGGAGGATATTTTTCTCCATAGCGATCATGAATCAGCTTGATTTGACCTCATTAAGTTGTGTTATCTGCTCACTGCTAACCTTTGCTCGCCTGGCAAGCAACGGAGATGAATTTATACAGAAATTCTACACCGACTGAAATGTCTGGTTCATCCAAGTGATAAATGTTAATAAACTGGCAGAAATGTGAAATGAACAAAACCCTAAAGCTCATCTGAGCAGCCTGGATCATTAGAAATAGCTGTATCTGTCTATTACAGCATGACTGGCTCTGGCATAACTTACAGCATGAAAGGGAAGAAGAGAATTACAGGAAATACAGAATGAACATTAATGCAAACTAAATTACACTCAAGTGCCATTCCGTCCACAAATATTAAAAACTTGAAGTTACTCTGTTGAGAACTAAGTAAAATATCACACTTACACTTATTAGATAATGATATTAGATAAGCTAAAGTAATTCTGTAGCCTGGTAGCCTGGAAACAGTCAAAACTGGAATCACTGGTACAATTTAGCTTCTCTTCCATCCAGTGCCATTAAACTGCATTTTTGTGAGAGCCTCTTCACAATCTGAGAAGCTAATGCTACTCAGGAACATCAGCTCCTCACGGGAACACTCACAGCTCCACAAAAGTGCACGGGAAAACACGTCCTCCTGCAAATGTGCCCGAGCCTAACCTGTCAAGAGTTCACACACAACAGCCAGTGGTGGTTTCAAAAACACCCAAGTCAGCAAGGACAGATCCCATGTCGGTCACCTGTAAACACCAGGTGCCCAGTGCAGGCAGCAGCCCGAGCTGGAGGCCAGGCTGCAGGGGAAAATTCCACACGTCTCCACACAGGCAGGTATGGATGAACTGCCCTCGGGATGCACTCTGTGTTTCCATCCGTGCTGCCAGGAGCCTGGGTGATTGCCCAGGCCAGACAGCAGCTTCAGATGGCTACACAGGCTTGCACATCTTACCTTGTGTTCCCTTTTCTCGCTCGAGACTGATGACAAAACACAAACGTGAGCGTTTCTGAATTACATGCCTCTCAAAATGGATTTTCTCCACTGGAAGTTCAATTCTTACACTTCTCCCATGACAACTGCAGGAACACAAGTCCCCCTTCAAAAGCCAGTGAGGTGCCCAGGTCCCAGTGACTTTTGGTGAAGCAGTCTAGAGTACCTGAATCCCTCTGGAAGAGTTTTTCTAAGGCACCTGGATGTGTTTAGGATGATCCCCTTGCATTTCTCCTCGGGCTACATTACCCTTGTGCTGGGCAGGGAGCCAGGGCCAAGGCCATTTCCACTCTCTGCTCCCCAGCACACTTCCTGAAGACACCTGTGGACGCCACAGATCAGTCCTGCTATGCAAGAACTGCGTCCATGGGTCCAGAATATGGCAGGCAGGAAGAAAAGAAAGTACGGTTTGCTGCAGATTGACAAGAAAAATCCATGTTTGCAGTCATTCATGGAAGCAAAGAAAAAAATAAAGTGAGAAAATGTGGCAATATTTAATACAACAAACACTAATTACTTTCTCCTTACCTTGCCCTCCACATATTCTGGATAAACAGGGTAGTAAAGAGAAGTTTTGTGACCCAAGCGAAGAATCTCCTTTAGAAAGTATTTTGTATAGTGACGAAATACAGGATTCAAGACAAAGTGGCAAAGATGTCCATGGTCCTCTTGCTGGTGGTGATTAAAATGAATGAAGTCCTCAATGTTGTAATGTGCTCGAATGTACTCAATATCCTGGAAAATTAGGAATTGCTGAGTCAGCAGCGATCAGCAGCTACCTTGACAGGATTTTAGCAAATACCAAGCAATGAGTCACTTTCTATCGACCAAGAAACTACATTTGAGCACTGAAATCAAGTGTCTTTGAGAGCTCTCCTCAATTGAGGTGCACTGACTGAACAGATTTCTCTCAAAAATGTCTTCATTGTATCAAAACCTCTCCTTGCAGCTTGCCCTTATTTACAAGGAATGCACACCTGACCCTTTCCCCACCGTGCCTGGTACAGGTTAACAGACATCCAAGGGAGGGAAAAACCCCTCCACCTGTTTGTCTGTGTTCAAGGCACAGAAGCCCAGGCCAGCCCTCTCACCAAACTCCAGCTGAAAAAGGGAATTCCAGAACAGAGCACGGCTGTGTAAGAAATGCCCTCTGACAAGTCTTCCCTGTTGAAGTGATAAGCTGATATTTTTGCACATTTGTTCAATCTATGCTCTTAGCTCTTAAAATAATCAAGAGGATTACTCTCAGAAACAGGAGTGACTTTTCTATTGTAAAAATTAAGCATTAGAACAGCTGAACAACCTAAAATCCACCTTTTCAATCCTAGCAGAATGCCACAAGAGTAAGACTTGGAGAATGTTCATTTTTCAATAATAACGTGCAATGTCTTTCTTTACTGCATCAGGGAATAGGCTTTTGTTTTCAAGTGCATGATTCACAATCACTTAGACTCCACTGTTGGAGAAAAAAGTTATGAAAGCTAATCTAGAAGAAGAATTACTGCTCTTTGCAGGACTTGTACCAAAGCTGCTTATTGACTTGGAAAGTAGAAGGGAAAGAGGTGATTAAACATCTATTTAGAGGCAGAATGGCTTTGTGCTAAAGCACCAAAAAAAGCACAGGAGGAAAACTTGCAGGACATAGCAGCAGCTTCTTGAAAGTAAGGGGATCATTTTTTTTTCATCTGTGGGTCAATCATGACCTATGAGCAGAGAAATAATACAGTGGGCATAGGCTGGAGAGCACAGGGGCTTCTACAAGCAGCATTTTTACACTTTGTTAGCCACAGGTACAGTGCCAAGCACAAAACTCAGCCTTAGTGTGAGGACCAAGCACCACAGAGCTCGTGGAACACAAACTGAATTTACCATTTCATCCCTAGTGACACAAACACCAACGATTTGATCCGAAACTTCTGCTACAAAAGCCTGTACTGGCATCCCATCCTGCAAGGTAAAGGCAACAGATGCACATTTCCAGTTTCAGTCGAACCTCTTTTTAATTGTCACTGTGTATTTCCCCCCAGAGACCCAGATAAAACACTTTTCTCCCCGTGCAGCCCCCCAGCACCATCCCAGTTTAACCAGTCTGCCCCCCAGGAGGGCCCTGTTGGAGCCGGGTGTGTGGCTGGACTCTGGACCACACACACCTTTCCTTACTGACACTTCACTTTGGGTACAGCTGCTGCAGGAGGGCTACAAGCTCAGCCACTGCTTCATCCTGGGCTAAGTCCAGAATTGAACACATATCAGCAACAAATACTCACTGGCTCCCTGCGAGCCTCAGTGAATATCTTTGAGTCATTCCATATCCTTTCATTCAAGCTGAGAGTTTCAACGAGTGTTTTTATACCCTGTAGGTCGCTGGTTGCTGCTTTTCTTACATTAAATGACCTGGAAAAGGACAAAAAAAGAATTAAAGTTGACTTTGTGACAAAATAAGCATAACTGCCAAGCTTAAGGCAACACACCCTTCACAAGTACCAACCACATCGTTCAGAAATTGTAACTGAATGCTAAATGACACTTGTTCAAAGGCAGATATGAAGTTATTGCATGGTAACAGAAAAGATCAGAGCATCTATTTGAGACAACTCCAGAATCCTGCTTTATCTGCTATTAAACACTCAGCCCAATCTATAACCCCAGGTATCACCTGTCTTCAAGTGAGTAAAAGTCAGCAATAAAGGGAGCCAAAGAACCATAAAATCAATGTGGAATCTGTAGCTGAACACTGTGGCACATGGGGAAAAGAGCAAGATAAAAACAGGGAAAGGCAAGAAAAGGACAGAGAAAAATAAAACGGAGCCAGCTTCATGGTACAAAGCAAAGCAGCAACATCAATTTCCCCGAGAATGAATAACTTGTTTGTGATTTTTGTGTTAGGCCTTGGTGCTCCCAGCAGTAACACATGAGGATCAACTTCCATGACTGCAACTCCTCTGCTCAGCATGGAGTGCCAGGTAGCAGTGACACAGTAGTGACTGGTACCAGAACCTTTGTACCACACGTGGAACACTCCCCCACTGCTCCAGACAGCAGCGACCTGGCACTTGGCTCATTCACAGGCTGTTAGCAAACATCTTCCCACATACCAGTCAGGAAAAAAAATTCACATCACACTGACAGTGTGCAGCAGCTGAGGAGCCCTCCCCGTGTCTGCCAAAGGCAGCAAGCCCTTCCTGCTTACACACAGCTGGTGCCACCAACACTCGTGGAGTGCTGTTCAAGAGGCTCAACTACAGCTCCAGTTCCAAGAAGTAAGTTCTTTCACCCACAACAAAAAATTGTGATTCATGTCGTATAATCTTTTTATTCCTGTTCTTCCTGCTTTCAATTTAAAAGTGGATGTGCTGTTCTTCAGCCTCAGTCACACTGAGAGGCATCTTGTGGAATATGGCTTTCATGAATAGCACCTGTACCTTAAAAAACACAAATTTGCCAAGATTCTGGTATGTTATGAGAAATTTCACAGCTGAATTCACTGACCACTTCAGAGTGCTCGAAAGCACAATTTGGTTACTGAAGGACAAAAGAATCCTGACCTTTTAAGCCAGCTTTTCACAGCCCTCCACGGCCCATGGCAATACCCAAGAGCAATGAGGACTGTGCAGCCCCAGGGTGCCCTGTCCCACCCTCTGCCCCACCCACGCCCCAGGAAAGGTGGCTGTGCCCACAGGGAGCTGCATCTCCAACAGTGACATGTGAAAAGTTGAAACTGCCTTGTGCTGAGAGTAAGCAGATACAGCAGCTCCACTGGAGTATGGAGCAGGAGGAAGGACTATCCAAGGTCTGCACTCGTTTCTCTCCTAGCAATGAATTAACTCATTCTAGATGCTCAAGTCCTTTGACTGCTCAGAGACAAGGACGCTATTATTATTATTATTATTATTATTATGCTTTTTAGTGAAAATTGAGGGAAAGTATCCATTAGGAACCTCAGCCTATGCCTTTGCCATCTGTTATTTTTTTCTCCTTCACTGTTAAGTAGCAGACTCACAGTTCCATTTGCTGCACTCTTACTTTTTGTGTACTTAACACTTTTTCTTATTCCTTTTACTACCTGTACTAATCAAGAGCTCATTTTGTGCCTGTGCCTCTTCTGACTTCGCCCTCTCACGTCTTCTCATATTCCCCTCTTCTTACCCTGTTTTTCTTTTAGTCCATTTTCTGTGAGTTCCTCTTCACTCACACACTTTTGAAAGCCATAGGTGCAAGTACAATGCATTGATCTTTCACTTTCACAGATTTTGGTTATTTCCAAGAGACTATCTGCTGGTGCACCCTGTGGGTTTTGTTCTGCAGAAACTTTGCAAAAGATTACTCTGGTTTCTCCCAAAGCTTTTCTGATCCTGAACCTCAATGAGCAGCTATTTTTCCTTACTTTCCTGCAAAGCTGCAGGGGGATTTGGAAAATGCTACTGATGACCCTATTTTGTTTTCATGAAAGGACTGGTGTCATTTGGAATATGCACAAATGTAATCAGGATGGTAACTTTTTTTCAAAGAGCCTTGATGACAACTTGAATTTTGCCCAAAATTGCAAGGGGACATATGACTCCCAACCCTACTGATGGATTACTGAGCAGCTGGGCCTGAGATTACCAGGAATTATTCCAGCAGCTCTCTCTCCAGCCAGCTGGATTTTTACTCAGGACACAGGAGCAGAAGTTTCATCCCAGGGCAGAAAGCTTCTGCCTCGGTCCAAGAGTAGCTGGCCAGCTCCTGCATGAAGTATTTGTGTAAAACCAAAGGTGATTAGGTACCAAATTAAACCTAGAAATATTTTGTTAAAACCACACAGTATTTAGGTACATTAGGACCAAAAAAAAAAAAAAAGAAAATCGTTAACAATCTAAGATTGGTGTTTGGGCCAGAATAGGCTTGGTATACAAGCAAAGCACGTAACAGAAGACACAGCAAGAAAGGTTTGGTGTCCCAGTTCAGATATCTCAGCCTACAGAAGTGTTCAGAGCATCACAGAAACTGAAAGCATGAAATAAATGATTCAACACCAAAAGGGAAAGAGCAGTGACACAGGACAGATACTCAACAAAGCTCCTGCTGTCATCTGTATGTCCCAGAAACACATGACTACAGCTCTCTTAAGAGAACTACAGCATATTTCCAAGAATTAAACCTACACCAGTGTCACAGCACCTGCCCCACATCCCCAAGGCCAAACACAGCACCACTTTTCTCTGCTGCCTTTGGCTCACAGCCAGGGACCTCGGAGCCGCTGGTCTGTACCCATGTCCATCCATCTTAGCACTGGACACCCAAATCCCCAAAGCATCCTCTCTGTCCCCGAGGTTTCAGGGAGAGGAGGCTGGCTATAAAGGCAGCAGCAGGGCTGTCCCAGGCACCACTCACTTGAGGAGTGCTGCCCTGTGGAACACGTACAGCTCCCGGCCCAGCCGTGACGGGCAGCAGGGCACGGCCCGAACAAAGCTCCGCAGCAGGGACGACTCGGGGACGTGATGTGGCACCAGCATCACACACAGCTCTCTGTCCTGGAAGACATTGGCAGGCAGTACAAGCGTTCTCTGAGCTCTACCCAAAGCCCCCCAGAGGGGACAGACAGCCCTGAACACGGGGCTTACACTGCACAGCTCCAGGCACGGCTCTGCCCGGGCAGCACCAGCAGCTGTTTCTGAGTGTGCTGGTTCCTAGGGCCAAGTCAGTGGCTCTGGTAGCCAGGGCCTGTCTCCAAGGCACACTGCCATGCAGGTATTTGTAACACGGCTTCACAGCTCTCTGGTGTGCATTAAGAAAGGCTCAAGGTGGACTTTGTTACCTCAGACAAAGGGATCACACAGGGCATGAGTGGGAAATACCACAGTGCCACTGTTCAGTCTGCAGGCAAATACTGTGAATGCTATGCTGATACAGTTTTTAATTTAGGCACGGTCTGGATCTGTACATGGTTTTAAAGGAGTTTGAAACATTTCTTTTCTAAATGTGCATCTCAGAGAAGTCCCTATGGAACATAAACCAGGGAGCCTATTTGCAAGAGCACATAGTGCCAGGGAAATGCCTTCACACTGACAGAGAACAGGTTTAGATTACATGGTACAAACAAATTCTTCCCTGTGAGGGTGAGGAGGCCCTGGCACAGGCTGCTCAGAGGTGTGGCTGCTCCACCACTGGAAGTGTCTGAGGCCAGGTTGGACAAAGCTTGGGGGAACCTGGGCTAGTGGAAAGTGTCCTGCCTATAGCAGGGGTGGAACTGGATGATCTTTAAGTTCCTTTTCAACCCAAACCATTCCAGGATTCTAGGATAAACAGAGGACTTAGGTATGCATTCCATGAAATCCAGAAGCAGCCAAGGAGGGGAGTAGCTCAGCCCAGGGTAACCAGGCCCAGCCTATTTGTGTGGGGCACACCCACTGGAGCAGCAGACCCACCTCCCCTGGCTGCCAGCTGCACTGCTGACCCACCACACACCACACAAAACCATCCCAACTTTGCTTATACTCACTGGGAAAACGCTGAAAGCATATTGCAAAAAATCCAGCGACCTGCAACCAAGAGCAAATATTGGCAAATAAATATCAGAATGATCTGATACACTGTGATATCCCTGAGAGTGCAGGAACGTTTATTCAGAGCTGATCAGACAATCCCAATGGATCATCAGTAACCAAGTGCTGATGTTGCATGCTGCACAGCAATTTCTGACTTCCAGCGCTTACAGCATCATTATTAACAAGAACAACCAGGATATGTTTGACATAACCCGAGGCTGCTCACTAAAAGGGTGGGGGGAGGAACAAACAGCACATTGGCTCTCGTGTCGTTGACTGCAGCCTCTTCACAAGCCATTCCTGGACTACCACAGCAGCGTTAGCATATAGCAAATATCACTCCAGGTTACAAACAGTTGTTGCTATGTTCCACAGTGCTGTCAGCCAGCACCAAGGGCTCTGTGACTTGGCACTCAGGAAAACCTGCCCAATGTGCTCTGACAGGAACGTCAATACTTACAATTGCTTTTGAACACTCTTTCCACTTCTCACCCACTGACTTAGAGCTATCCGTGTCTCTTTTCCATGGTGACAGCAAACTGTGACATCTCAGTTTAAAAAGACTTGAGAAATCTCACCAAAGCCCTGCTGTTTTTCCCATGTATAAGGATATCAAAGAGCTCAAAACCCAGTTATGCTCAAGTTTCATAAAACACTTTTCCACCACACAAGATGTATCTTTTGATGAGATTCATACATGTATAAGTCACCTATAAATACTGATAAATCCTCTCCCTCCTTTTAGAGCTGTAATTACCTCTTTAATAATAATATTACTTAAAAGATAAATAATTTCTAATTGCAATATCTATGCTTGAATGTAAACTTAAAGCTGCAAGAACAGAGCAGGCTTGGGGTATTATATATTCACCTATCTAACTAGGACTAGTTAACAGAATAGCTAACCAGGGGAAAGGAAAATGCCATTGCAACTACATTGGATTGTCATTTTCTCTGGCATCCAGGACCTTGTTGGCAGCAAGGACCACAAGAGTTGAGGTGGGAGATTTTTCAGGGGGCTTAGCAAAGTATCCAACACCAGCAGATAGGCCAGCAGTTCAGCTCCTTCACATTTCCCTCTCAATGCACTAACAACATCACAGCTCTGGGTTCAGGAGATGGAGGCACGTAGCAGCTTCAGTGGGTAACAACTCCCAGGGAGCAAACTTCCCTCAGGGCTCAGATGCAATCACACCTACACTTGAAGCCAACTGCTATTTCTGCAAGGCCAGCAGGAACTCCCTCAGGACAAGATTCCAGCATCACCTTATGGCCTCCTTTACCTATATTTGCTTTGCTAATATTTCTTTTACAGGCAGGTGCATCAAGCAAAGGCAAGCCAGAGAAGCATACAAGCAAAACGTTTGAAAACACCAAGATGTACAGAGTCCTCAGCTCTGCGTGAGGTAATCTTAGGAGAAGTCTTCTGACAGGAATGCTGTCTCCTCCAGATACCCATCTTGGAATCCACACTGCTCCACAGATGTCTCCAGGTAAAAAAAGACTGGGAGCACAGCATTGAGTGATAAATGCAGTGAGAAATGTCATGAACAGAAACAGCAAACAAAGCACAGTGCTCAGAAGGGGGCAAAAACGGGATAGATCCTTAACCTAAGCAGGAAACTATGAGCAGAGAACTCAAGAAGTCTACAGTGAGATTATTTCCTGACATAAATCTCTATCACAGCTCTCCACTGCTGTTTCAGTATAATGGAATCATTCCAGAGCAAGCTCCTCACCTCACCAAGATTTTAAAATAAAGCTTTCTTATTCTGCAATAATTATTTTGCTCGGATTTTTACAGTAGATTGTCCCTCAATTAACTGTTCTGGAACAGTCTGCAGTGCAGTTGTTGTTATCACACATTAGTTGGTTCAGTTGGTTCTAATCTACCAGGATCTAAGAGTGCAAGGTGAGCAGCAGCAATGGTGTAAAAAGAAAATCCCTTTGTGTCCCCCAGCTGTAGAGGACTCTAGAAAATAGAATCCTTTCTTTCAGTGGCTGGAGACAGTGTTTAGAATGGGAACATTTACCTGCAGAGCTAAAAACAGCTCTATTGCCCCATGCAGTGAGATGAGAACTACTGTAACATGTAGCTCCTCTTGCAGCTAGCCAGCTTCAGAATGAGTGTCTCCATAGAAGGAAGAAGCAGCCTTTTCCCACAACCTCAACTCACATTTTTTCCAACACAAATGAATTCTTCACAGACCTGTCAGAGCTAGGAAGTTGCAAGTGGAGGTTGAAAACATTACTACTGAAGATAAAAGAAGCAGACAAGAAAGAGGTCAGAAAAAATCCCACCTAACCACTGCAGATGCTGTCACTTTCTGATTTGCCCTAGACCATAACCTTGGGAATGGTTATTAAGGGGAAAGCAGTGACTCTTGCTGTGTGCTTACCTACTTTCATACTTCTCATGGATACAGAGCAGACGGATGCAGAAAGCATTTGAAGTTCCCCTGTAGACGGGATGAAAATCCCCGTCCCCATCAGTGTCCAGGAGAGGCGCAGCTGAGGCTGCAGAGCCTTCAATGCTGACATCACCTGCTGCCTGCAACGACAACACACAGGGCTCACTCACAGCACTGCCCGAGTGGCTGCATTAGTGAAGCCCCATCCTTTCCCTCCTCTCAGCCCTGATGGCTGCTCATGGCGAACTGGATGGGCAAACCCACGCTGCCCAACAGCTCTGACCCTGTCCCTCCACACCCTGCCAGAGCAGCTTCTGACCTGTGCCCCACAGCAGACGGGCAGGAGGGGAGCTCAGCAGTATTTGCTTGTCCTCATCTCTGCCATATTGCTCTGTATCACTTCTGAGAGCCAGTGCTGGGTGCAGCAGCATTACCTGCACAGCTGCATCTGCACCAGGAACACGCTCCAAGTTTTCAGAAGAAACAGGCTCTGGCTTTTCACTCGTTTGGTTGCTTTCATCTTCATCTGAGTTAAGTAAAAGACAAAGTGCACAAGGTATAATAATGTGAGCTTTACCCTCAGAACCACAGCCATAGCTGGAGTGGGCCAGGCTACCTCTATCAAAAGATTTCATTTTAACAACCACAGTTACAACAGACTCTCCCTCCTACAGTTACTTGGCTACAGCTTCCTTAGACTGTTGGATTTCAAAGCAAAAAAAAAAAAAAAAATCCAGGGAATTGGTTGTACAATAAGACTTGAACAAGAGAGTTTGGAAGCAATTCCTAACTTGTGTGTGGGTCCCTATGTCAAACCTTTACCCCATCTGAACTGAAAACCAGGAGTCAATGTATTGACTGATACCTTAAACCCCGTGTGTTGCTAACCTGCTTTCTTGATCACAAGGACAAGCAAGGGCTCTTCATTCTCAGATTAGTTCTCCCAAAAGAACTGAAATTCAGGTTAAATCCCAGTCAAACCAGAGCTCTTACCAGAGTAGTAAGAGAAGGAAACAGGGATTATAATTCCTTTATAAATTTTACACAATAAACTCTTAAGGTGTATGAGGAAAACACTTCAAGGCAGGACACCCTTGCATTTGGAAGATCCAGTAATATCAAGGAAATCAAGGTTTCTGAGCTCCAAGAAGAATACAAAATAAGCTTCAGAAAACAACAGATTTAATCCCTTCTCCCTCTGAACTTGGCCTGGGGATATCCACATAAGGTATGCTCACGGACAGAAGCATTTCTTCACAAATTAAAAAAAAAAACCTCAAAAACCTCAAAGGTATAAAATAATTTAGCCAGAAACATTTAGGAAAAAAATCTTATCTCAAAATCTGTTTCTCTGTCGCTGAAAGAGTGCAGATGCAACATGCAGGGCAAGGAGAAATGTGGGGGGTAGGAATCATGGGTTCTCTGGGGGTATCACAGATGTGAGCCTTCACAGAAATGATCAAATGTCGTCTTGATTAACCAGCTCCATTTCTCATTACCAACAGCCTTGCAGGTGTCAGAAGTTAATTAATACAAGTCTCTTGTTGTCATGTAAATATTGATATGTTGTTTCTGACTTTACACTAAAATGCAAATCCTTAATGGCTCCACCATGCACTCCCTGTCAGACGTGGCTGCATTGCTGTTTACAGGCACGCTGCACACGAGTGATGTCAAGAACTGCAATACTGTCACTGAATCAAGTAAAAACCACAAACAAAGAAAATTAAAATAATTCCGTGATTGCTGGGTTGTTAGCTGAGGTACAGTCAGCAGGATCAAGAAGCCAGTTCACCATGAGGCCTGATGAAAAGCCCTTGAATCATTCCTACTGCATCGTGTTTGCTAGCAACTAATTCATGACACCATATAGAGTAACAACCAAATTACTGTAATTACCCTGAAACCTAAGTGGCATATCAGTACAGACTGTTGTATACTCTTTCATTATTATTCAGCATTACATACTGAAAGGAAAAAAAAAATAAATCAACCTGTGGTCTATACTTAGAAGCTAAAGAGCTTGAAAAAATAACCTTTTTATATGTGGGAATATAAAGTTACTCTACAAAGGAATGCAGCTTGCATTTTAAAATTTCCAGCCTTCAGATTCCTTAAAGCCAAGATGTCCTATGGCTGTCAGTCAGTGAACCTGCTGTGCCCTGGCAGCAGGGCTCTGTCCAGCAGCACGATTGCAATGCAGCCTCTCCATGGAACGGGCGTGGCTCTGCAGCAGCAAAAAAAGCAAACTACATGGGAGTAACAAGGCCAGAGATTGCAAGGACACGAAAGGCTGAACCACGGACTGCTGGGAGGCAACTCTTCTATTCTACAACGTGCAAAGCTACAACAAAAATGTTCACGACTATTTTGTGATCACAGAATTCCTGTTCCTGAGCAGGAAACTGAACAGAACAGCTGCTCATGCTAAGTTCTAACATTTAGGACAAGTCCCATAGATTTCCTAGATGATAAAAACCATGTAACAGCTGTGTTGTCACGCCCTGTAACCCTACACTCACTGAAAAGCTCAGCAGCACAGAATTTGCCACAAAACCCAGACCTACGGCTTGGGGAAGGAGAGGACACCAGAAGCAGCAACAGCCCTGGGATGGTAGGGCTGGGAGGGAGCCCTGGTGGTCTGTCACCTTGCCCAAGCCCCTGCTCAAGCAGGGTCACCCAGAGCAGACAGCCCAGGACTGGGCTCCAGCTCCCGAGTGATCTCTCTCCCTCCTCAGTCCCATTGCTGTTCCTCCTACCCATGTCTGTCACCTCTTCTGAACTAATTCTCCAGCAGCTGCAGGAGCACAGGATCAAACGGGCAGCTTCCTCCAGCTCCTACGTGCAAGATGCTTCCTTGCAGGGGAGGGGAAGGCCACGGGAGCAGCTACAAGAACTGTTTCTCTCCCCTCTCTGTTCTGTGAGTGCCAGCCTCGAGGTACCAGCTGGTGACAGCCCTGCAGCTCCCTGGTCGCCTTTTATTCCTGCTGCTTTGTGTTCAGAAAAAGCAGATACCTAACAACCTGATGGTGGTGGAGGGGTTTTATTCCACTACTGATAATTAGTAGATAGCAAAGTGTTGCCCTTCTGCACAAAAAGCCCTTTGACACTGAAAAATAAAGACAACAACTGTAAATCATTTACATGACACTTCTGTTCTACAAACAGGTGACATATTTGTGCTACTGGTTTTTATCACTGGCAGGAAGGTGGCTTGCACACGTGCTGCTGCATCGGGCACAATATAAAAGCAGAGTAAAGAGACAGTCCTGATCGCCCAAAATCTTGTAACCCAGGAGACTGCAAACAGTAAGCAAAGAGCAGAAGCTGAACAACAAGGGAAAAAGATGACATGAGTCAACAGGACAACGTAACAGGCACAGTTCACCAGCTGCTCAGCTACTCACAGACCTCACCTCACCAGCAGATTTTACAATCACATCTTCCTTTAACAGCACAATTGTATCTGAGACACAGTAAACCCCACGCGACAGCTTTCTGAAACTTGAAGCCTACATTTATCCCACAGCTGGTACAGGCCAGCTCCCCACAAACAACAATCACTTCTGAGTCACAGACCAGGCCTATCAAAAGCCCCCTCCTCAATTAAAAAACACCAGGCATCCTGCTTCCAAAACAGCAATGCTAATTTGTGTTTTCTTGCTAGTAAACCTTTATAGCCTTTTCCAACCTCCTGCAGAACCTACTCAGACACAAACACACCTTGAATTTATTTATCACTTCAGAACACAGATACCTCCTTGAACGCTTGGCTTCCGTGGCACTTTGAGAATATCCTCAGGATGTGGCTTACAGAGTCCATGGAAAGGCCCTAAGTCAAAACACTCTTGCAACAAGGAAATGTTCACGTGAGAACATAAGCTCATGAATCCTACTGCAGTGCCATCAACCTGGAAGACAAAAGCCACGTCACACAATCAAACCTGTCTAATTTCTAGGTCAGGAAAAAAAAAAAAAACGGAACAAAAAAATTTCTGAAACATTAACTTTTATGTTCCAAATCTGACTGTGCATAAGGGAAAACTATAAAGGAGCTATTTCAGCAAAAGTTAAAGATCCTCTTTTGATTTTTCCTTGTAATGAATGTATTAGGACATCGACAGTAGATGTTCTAATTCTTTTTTTAGTTATGTCTTGCAAGAGTTGGGTTTATACATGGGGGCCAAAAAATGGCCTGGAGTTTCAGTAAAACCTTTGTTATGGCAAATACACAACATATTTCCAAAAACTTATCATTTTGTTTGAAGATACAGTGCAGCTGAAGAAGAAGCTGCATTCAGTTAGCTGTAATAGCTGACTCATTACTGGGCACTGATTTGGACCCAAATTAGGCTCAAAATGAAGAGTGCATTTTATTCTCCTAAGAAATTAACAACTCAAGAAATAAATTACATATAATATAAGGAGTACCTAATGCAGTATGTATTATTTGCAGCATGTATAAGCCCCAAATATTTCTGTGTTCTGAAAAAAATCCAAGAGCTAGTCTTAAAACCCAAACGGCTTGGCAAATGTCAAAGTGCTGGGATCCCTGCAATGCTGGCACCCACGGTACTCTGGATGCTGGAGTTCTCAGCAAGACACACACTGGGACCAGGGAGAGCTGGCATGCTCAGGAGCTTCTGGCTTTAACCTGACACAAGAAGGAGGCTCCTAAATTTTTAGTCGTGTGTGCAACTTTCTGGTGAAACACGTTCTCAAAACACCTTTCCTCCTCAATACACGTAACGAAAGCCTTGACAAACCTCATGAAAACTCAAAGGCTGGATTTGTCCAGCTGTTTTATCAATCCATCAGCACTTCAATAAAGATTTTTTTTAAAAAGTGTGACGTTTAATTTCCCTGCCCTCCGACAACAAGTGATTGTTTGTTTGCCTTGTTTGTGTAACCAGCAAAGCCGGGGCTGCAGTTGCCTGGCTGCTGTGTCATTTCGGGCCCAAGGCTCAGCAGAGGCTGATTAACCAATCCATCCACCATATGTGCAAAAAGAGGCTGCCAGCTTCCTTCTCCACAGGGAGGAGCTGGCATCCATCCTGGATGGCTGGGGCTGCCTCACCAGCCCACCGACTGCAGGAGGAACTTTAGGTGGTCTCACATGGAGCTCAGGGCGTGTCACTGCAATGGGTCGTGTACAATTGCCAACACGTGAAAATCTTAACAGGAATTTTCAGCAGGATAACTATTACCACTCCTTTCTTATTTAAATTAATTCCTGAGTCTGTCTTCATTAGAGCAAAAATCCGTTTGAGCCAAGAGAAAGAAAAATCATCTACAGGACTTTAAACTGTGAAAGGATTACTGGCTGCTCATTTTCATATGCAATATTAGCTTGCACTGGGAAAGAAAACAGGTCACCTATAATACAAATGTCTAAAATGACAACATGGCTTCGTCAAGATGGTCTGTCCAAATTACTTGAAATTAATCTGGGAATTGCTGCTTCATTTCTGAACTGGAAACATCACCCCTGAGGACAGACACAAACTACATTGAGAAGGGCACTGAGAGGGTATAGATTATGAATTCTACCTTCCACAGGTGGGCTGCTGATTTTATTCCCTGAGCTACAGTGAGCTGTCACACAGGACATCACCAAAACTGTGATTAGACAAGACCAGAGCTCATGGCAGACTGACCTCACAAACAGCTGCCTGATTTTCTTCACCTTCACGTTCTAGGAGATCAACAAGGACATATTCACCATAGGTTTCCTTCAGAGTCTCACTTTGAGGTGTCCAGATTAGCATGAGATCATCATAGTCTTCCATCCTACAAAAAAGAGATCAGGTCATGTCCTATGGCTCTGCCATTAATAGGCCCTGATACTTCTGTTCTACTCCATTAACATTAGGAAAAAGATTACAAATACTCATTCCAAAACCTGCACCCATAAATCACTTCCCCTAGGACACATCCCCACTGCACACAAAAGTGGGAGTCTCAAAGAGACAACAACACCCAAGAGCCAGCAGAACCCACCAAAATCTGCATTGCCCAGTGGAGCTGCTTCTCTCCCCCTAAGGAAATACACAAGAATCCCAGTTCAAAATTATCCTTCCTTACTCTCCTACGACTGTGGTGGAGCACTCATACAGGTCCTAACCTACATGGATTTTTATTTAAGCAGACAACAGAGACTTTTTCCCACTAGGCTGCTGTTTATAGCCAGGATCAATGTAAGTCTGAATAAGAAAATCCAGCACTTTTACCAGAACAGTGGTAGAATTCATCAGACACCCATGCTGAGACTATAGCCTGAAGGCAGGTGGCAAACCAGCTCAAACACTCTACTGCTATCAATAACATGAAGCCACTTCTATTACTCTCGTGGAAAAAATGCCGGAATTGAGTGGTGCAACCAAAAGCAGCAGAGATGAAACTGGCGCTGTGCGGGCTGCCAGAAGGAACAACTGCGACAAACTGCAGGGAAAACACTCCAGTGCTTCGGTCCCGGAGCAGGCTGATGCCTCGGCTCTGACACGAACAGGCCGGGAAGGCTGGCGGGGGAGTGTCCCCCGGAGCCCGGTCCCCCGGAGCCCCGTCCCCCGGAGCCCCGTCCCCCGGAGCCCCGTCCCGGCTGCGGGACCCGCGTGGTGACACCGGAGCTGCCATAGCCCCGCGTGGTCTCTGCCGCCACCTGGCGGCCGCACTGGGAACGGTCGGCGGCTCCTTCAGGTTGGGATGCACAAACTTCCTCCTCCTCTTCCTCATGCACAGGAACCGGGACGAGCCCTCGGCTCCTCCTCCTTGGGATGCATAAACCTTCTCCTCCTCCTTATCCTCCTGCACTTGAACCAAGACCAGCCCGCAGCTCCTTCATCTCCTTGGGATGCACAAAGCTCCTCTACCTCCTCCTGCACAGGAACCACGACCAGCCCGCAGCTCCATCTTTACCTGCTTAGGTTCACAAACCTCCTCATCCTCCTGCACTTGAACCAGGACCAGCCCGCAGGTTCTTATTCACCTGCTTGGGATGCACAAACTTCCTCCTCCTCTTCTTGCCCTTGAACCAGGACCAGCCCGC
>NW_014650893.1:137878-153582 GCF_001447265.1 Sturnus vulgaris
CTTCACCCGCTTGGGATGCACAAATCTCCTCCTCCTCCTGGCCTTGAACCAGGACCAGCCCGCGGGTTCTTCTTCACCGGCTTGGGATACACAAACCTCCTCCTCCTTCTCCTGCACTTGAACCAGGAACGGCCCACGGCTGCTTCACCTGCTTGGGATGCACAAATCTCCTCCTCCTTGTCCTCCTGCAGACCAATCAGTACCAGCCCGCGGCTCCTTCTTCACCTTCGGATGGACAAACCTCCTCTTCCTCCTGCACATGAACCAGGACCAGCCCGCGGCTCCTTCACCTACTTGGGATTCACAAAGCTCCTCCTCCTCCTTCTGCACAGGAGCCACGACAGAACCGCAGTTTCTTCTTCACCTCCTTGGCATGCACAAAGCTCCTCTTCCTCCTGCACTTGAACCAGGACCAGCCTGCAGCTCTTTCTCCTGCTTTGGATGCACAAATCTCCTCCTCCTCTTCCTGCACAGGAACCGGGACTGGCCTGCAGTTCTTCCCTCACTTGTCAGGGATGCACAAAGCTGCTGCTGTAGGAAGAACCAGAACTTCAGAGCTTGCCAGGTTTTGGCAAAGCTCCCTTTTCGTTCCAGGGTCCCACTGCTCAGGTAGAGAATTGCCTGTATGGGATTGCTGTAAGTTGGAGATCATTGCTCTGCACAGGCAGGAACCCAGAAACAATAAACAAATTCTCAGTGCCACTCTTCACGTGTTTCTGCATTTGGAAGGAGCCTTAAAGAAAACACAACTGGGCAAAAGAGGTTCTGTTTGTCACTGTATCAAACACTCTCCGAGTTCCCAAGCACTGCCTGACTCCAGCTCAGGAGAGGTGGTCAGAGGATCTCTGGATGCTTTTGCTGTACCATAGTCTTTTAAAAAGTAAAGAAACCCTGGGAACTCCAGTAGGCTTTCCAATGGAAAAACGCTACGAAATTCCTCTACTGTGAGCACAAGCACAGAGCTGCAAATTTAACTCTTGCCTACAGGGCACAAAGCCAAGAATGGCAGGATCTAGACAAGACACCAGCAAGAACCTTCAACATCCAAGTTTAGTGGGCTGCATTCAGGCACACTGCTGACATCTCACATTATAGAGGCCAAAGGGAGAGTAACTTGGAAAGGGACAGTTAAACAAAGGATCAGTTCCCAGCTGCTTTTCCCCTCTGTAAACAGGGGAAGAGGGGACAGATTACCCCAACCTGCCCCAGAACACGTTGCTAGGCAGGTGGACCAATGCACAGGGGAGTCTCCAGGGGCTCTGCTCCTGTTACTATGGATGCCAGTGAAGCACAGAGGTGAATGCAGAAGGGAAAGGCAGAGCTCCTGCTGCAAACAGAAACTGGCTTCACCCCCTATGTACTGAGGGACAGTGCTCAAGGATGAATTCTATAGCACCACTGTGGAATTCCAGAGGAAAACCACTTTCCCAGTTAATCTTCTAATAATAACAAAGTTAAAGCAATTTTTACTTTTTATAACTAACTACCAAAATCCCAGACAAGATGGTAGCTCTTATCAGGAATATTGCTATGGCCTAAGTGCCAATTCCAGTCATGCAAAAGAACATTTCTATTGACAATATCCAATGGCCACCAAAAAAAAAAACCCAAAAACAAAACCAGAAAAACAACAAAACAAAACAAAAAACAAAACAACCAGTTTAAACTGAAAAAAAAAGACAAATATGATAGTCAGAACTAAGACATATGGAAACCCTTTAAATCTTCAGGCATTAACTCACCTACTGACACCTTGTCTGTATAAAAGTCCATTCACTTAGTGATAGGTGGTAGACTTAAAAGAAACACTCAAAAAGCCTACCAATTGTCCATCGAGCTAGTATGATTAACATACTGAAATATCCAGAGCTACAGCAGGAGGATGTGAAGTGGCAAAGGTCAGGCCTCGGGTCTTTTTCTTAATATGCTCCAAAGTCGAGCAACAGGAGGAACACAAGCTGCAGATTCATTCTCTGGTCTTATTTACTTCTTTAAGGTAACAGGCTTTCCTAGTCAAGCTTTGCTTGGCTGTTCAGCATGAGATAGTGAGAAAATTAAAAACAAGTTGTAAGAGGCTTCAAGAAACCTGGAAACCACGTGCACTGCCTGGAATACCCAATGGTCTAATTTAGCCAGCAGATCACAGAATAAACATCACTGACAACAAACAGCCTTCCTACATAGCTAACTAGCTTTCCAAAAAAAAAAAATAGATCTTGTGATGGAGCAGAAGAAAAGCAGCCTAATCCTAGAACTCCCAATTTTGGCTATGACAGAAACAGAGCAGTCAGGCTAAGGTAGTGATGCTGCAAACCCAAGAAGGGAAATGCCTCATTTCCCCAGGCAGGTGTGCTCAGGGAAGCACAGGAGGAGCTGCCTTACCTGGCTTGGCGAACGTCCAGCTGCGGGTGGCACCTCTGCCTGGGGCACTTCAGCAAGGTGAAACCTCTCTCCATGGGTGAGCCTGCAACAGGCAGCATCCTTTCAAAGACATCCCCCATGTCCAGCTCTGCGTGGCTAAATCCTGTCAGGGCCAAAAGAGAAACTTCATTAAGCAGGACTTAAATTAGCAGCAAAACTCTCCGAGGAAAATAGAGTTTCAAACTTAAACCACAGAAGTAAAATGCACCAAGTCTTTAAAGTTGGGCAATGAGGCTGAAAAGGCAGCAGTATGAGCATGTGATCATCATCACCAAAGTCAGCTAATTAATCCAGCATCCCAAACCTGAATAAGCCTCAAAGCAATCAGAAGCTGGTCGAATCCAATCCCTATAAAAATAATACAGCCAATTCTCCATGCCTCTAGGGAAACTCTGTCAGAACTCACAGTGCTGAAGGGAAGCTGATGTTGGTTGCCAGGGTGGATTTGACAAAACCCTTCATTCAAGCCCCGTTTTCTGTTGTTGACACACCACTAGTTTTTCAGTGTGACTTGGAACCAACATGTCTAATAGCTGGCAGATCAGAAAAGTTCCAGCTCCCCTCTCAGCTCAGTTAAGTGCATGCTTGGTTTATTAGTCTGAATTCAGGACCAAAACTCCAAGTCTGGTGCTGTTCTCTGATTAACACCTGTATTCCCTACCTTTGTATCTCTGCTCTAAAAGAAATCATGAGAGTTTTCTTCCATGTCTCCAGCAGCCTCTCTGAGCCTCACCAAAGTGTCCTCTTCCAATCTGGCTAACTAAGAGAAAGTGCCCAATTTCAAATCTCTTGGCTCTATTCAACCAGAAATTTTTACAAAACTTGTAGGGATTGGTTTTTGAGCTCTTTACTCCTTTCTGATGTCCTGTTTCTGGCAAATTTAAGATTGCAGGGAATGGACAGACTGCTGAATGGCTGCTGGAGTGAGCATGGAACCACAGGTACCTCTTGCATACCTTTAGATTATGTTTTCCACATGTCTAGAAACTGATAACTGCTCTCAGTATCAAAAAAAAAAAAGAACACCACGAGGAGCTCACAGTGGATATTAATTAGGTTTGCAATTGCTCACACTTCAAGAATAAAACAGTATTAAATTCTTACCTAACCTCTCCTCAGGTGGTACAAAGAGAAGGATAAACTGCAGTTCTGGTAGCAAGATGAAAGCGCTCCTGGACAAATCACAAACACATTCAGTCTTTCATCATTACCCCCATCAATGACAGACAGCAGCTAGTTTTTTAATAGATACATTTTTTTTCTCCAGTGTCTCTAACCTTCATTCATAAATCCACATGGCTCAACAATAAAAACATTTCTGACAAACAGTATCACGTGAAATTCATCTGGGTAATTTTGACTGGTTTGTCCTACCTCACTTATTTCAATTTTCCCAATCTTTACATTTCTTTTTTACATTCTCTTTCTCACAGCAGTATCCCAGAGGTGAAATATTTAAGATACCAGGCCTTTGCTGGCAGAACTTCACTACCCAAGGCTACACAGGGACTCACCTAACAATTTCTTGGGAACACCCAGCTGCATATTCTTCTTTTGCCACGAAGAGATGCACGAAGAGAGTGTTCAAAGGCTACAAAATGAGGAGTACAAGTCTACACACCATGCAGCTCACCTTTATTCCATCAGCCCAAGTATTAGTCCATACACGTTTCCAACACACATGATCTGCACTCAAGGAGCACCAAAATATACCTGACTTCAAAGCATGTGTGGGTAAAGTCACGTGAATAAAGTGCTTTTATATCATTTTGTGCTTCTGCTACTTTTTTTCTTTCTACTCAAGTTTACCATAGTTTGACTGCAATATACACTCTACATTTCATATTGAACTGTATTAACTCTCAACTAACAACATTCAACCATATTACACACTCCACATGTGTCTGACAAAGATACTCTTTCTAGGTTTAAAAAAACCCCTCAAACCAAAAGCTCACATGCTTCTCATAATCTTAAAGTGTTGTTTCTTTAAAGGTAGCAAGAAAAAATATAAATGTTAAGACATCCCAAAAAATCGGGCAGTTTGTTTGTTTTTTAGAAGCAAAAGGAAGAAATTAAACAATATATATTACTGTTGAGGTCTGAGAGGACACCAAGCAAACCAGACTTGGACTAGGACTGTTTCTGAATAGTGCTGGTGACCAGCCAATCCAGTAAAGCATCTCCACTCATTCCTTTCTGCACAAGTCCACTCCCACTCCAGACCCTGAAATTGTTTCTGTGCTCTAGGAAAGAGTCAACTGACTTCACAGAAATCCTCTGTTCAGATGATCTCAGTTTTGAAAAGCACGGCTGCAAGGTTTTAACCTGCTATTTACCAATGACATCTCATCAAGTTATACCGCAGAAAACATTCAGAGCTTCTACCAATGCAGAGGCATAAAACGCTGAATCTTTAGCAAATCAACTCCATTCTAGAAAAATAAGAGCTCTGCTGCCTGTTTCAAGGTACATTCACTACTGGAGCTGAGCAGCAATTTATTTTTCGTGTCTTTTCTCTGCAGGGCCATGACCAGACTCTGCGGAGCCACCAGACAGCCCGAGGGAGGTGAGAGCCCAGCAGAAGCCCCGGAGCAGCTGCACCTCAAAGTGCCACTCAAGGGACGAACAAAGTCCATTACGAGGAAATCTCGGTGCTTTTTGTACACTCCCTATGGCTGCACTGATGGTGCTCCCTTTAGGAGCACACATTTTCAAACGCTGCTTTTGTCAGTTTACCTCCAAGCCATTGTTTCACGCGGCAGAAGATCCTGGAAACCAAAGAACAAAACGCCCGGAGATAAGCGCAGCACTATCAACACCCATGGTGTGAGCTGCCCACCCTGCGGGTGAGTGGCTTAAATGCTTTCTGTGTTTCCCGACTATGCCGCGGTCTAGTTCCCAGCTGGACTCGGTGATGGGGGAGATTGGAGTGCTAAACTTACAAGGGGGCCTGTTTCTAGTCCATAGCCAGCACGGGGGTTTTCACAGGGAATCCATCACCCTCTGCATCCCGAATGCCTCACATTTACTGGAAACAGACTGCAGATGCCCACGTCTATTTCCCATACCTGAGCCTTAAACCAAAAGCCCACTACAGTCACACCATTTACTTACAGTGCACTTATTGTTGGTGTAGTTTCTATGCAGGAATGGTTCCCATTCAGCCTGATCAGTGATGTTCCAATTCGGATAGTCCAGAAAGGCAGCATGGGCTAAAACCTCATTCTTCTCATTGCAGAGTGTCAAAGCAAGATTTGATAATTCTCTGTGAAAACAATTTAAAGGTTCCCGGGATCAGGCCTCAAGAAAATTTCATCATCCACATGCTAACTTGATATTGTTGCTTCAGTTCCACACATATGTGTTCTGACATGATAAAAAACTCAGGTGGATTTTCAAATCCTCAATCGCATTAGTAAATTTGAGATGCAAGACTTACACATTCCCTTCTGTTTGTATGTTTCTCCACACACCTCGTTTTTCCCCCCAAACAGCTGTTATCCGAGATTTTTGCTATTAAGAGGGAAGAAGGTAAGTGATGCACCAGTATCTGTCACACAGCCTGTCTGCTGACAGCTTTATCAGGTGCTATTTAACAGCATTTCTTCTGAGCTTTGACAAAAGGAAGCCAGTCTAGAATTAAACCTTATCCACCATGGCAGGGACCCAGGTTTTCAGTCACGCATGTGTGACAGACACGAAAGGAGATTTTCTTTCCTTTTTTTTAGAAACAGCACAAAAAGTCATTATGTCACACCATGTCAAGGCTCAGAGTGTTTGCTGCCATTGTGAGTGTGGTTGTTTGGAAGGAGATAACCCGGGACACCGTTACTTACAGGAGGTAAGTGACATCCATCCTTCCGAAGAGCTCTTCTGTCTCGGGGCTGAAGAGGGCGATAATGCCCGGGACATCGTGCGGCTCTGTCCTCCTGGCCGTCACCACCGCCGTGTCCCCCCTCCAGGAGGTGACCGTGGCCATGCCAGGCTGCACTGAGAACCAAGGAAAACACGGCTGCTCCGAGGAAAACCCCGCTGCCACCCCCTGCCCAGCACTGCCACGCCAGGTGACGACTCCTATGGATTTTGGTGCCTGGTTCCCGCATACCTCCACGCAGATACACACTGCCTGTACAATGCATCCTACAGGTTTTTTACAGCTTTTTTTGTTTTAATGAGCTACAGCTGCTTTCCAGTTTATTCATTTGCGTGCTAACCAGTTCATCACCACGAACTTCAAACTCGCAGCCTTCAGTGGGAGGCTCAGCTGTGGATAGTCAGGGGAACCAGGCTGGAGGCTCAGGTACCAACAACCAGGGCAACGACATCCCGATTAAACAGCAGCTTCTAACTGTATTTTGTCCAAAACTGCACCTCGAGTGTTTTTCGAGGTCGACAGCAGGGCTTAAATGTCAGAGGGAATATAAAGTTGGTACTCAAAGTAAGGGGGGAAAAAAAAAAAAAAAAAAAAAAGGAGTTTTTCGTGGTTCTGCATTGACAACTTGCGGCAGGCACAAGTGATCCGCCCAGAAACTTGAGAGCACAGGGAGCAGCAGCTCCTCAAAGCACCTGTGCCCATCCCCTCGGCTCCAACACCTTGCAGCTGAGTGTCTCTGCTCGCCACTGCAGCCTGCTGTGACCCGGAACAACAACGAAATAAACCGACAATTTCTTAAAGATATGTGAAAAATATACCAGTACTTAAAAAAAAAATAAAATAACAACAACAAAAACCAAACATACCGAAACCAGCAGAGCAATTCCGCCACTGCCAAACACTTCCAACAGTGACTCCAAACCCAAATGTGACGCTCTCCTATTAGGCACCGCACTCCCCAACTAAAACGGAAAACCGAAAGAAACGCAGATTTTCGCAGCTTTTAAATACAGATAAAAGTTACAGCGTCTGTCTTTCACAGACAAACAAAACATTCCAGCGCCAGCGCGGGTCCTGAAATTACCCTGGATGAACACAGCCCGTACAAACACGCGGCAGTTTCAAACACGAGAACTAACACGGATTTAAAGCGCCGCTCACCGCCTGGGCTCCGGCACGGAGGAAAAACCGCTTGCCACATTCTCACAGCCAGTGAACGCAAAAACATGAATAAATACACACCCCCCCATCTCCCGTAAACACTGCCGCAGGCTGCAGGGAGCGAAAGCAGCGTTTACACAGCACAAATGTGCCGTTTTTACAGTAAAAATGTGCCGTTTTCGTGAGGAAACGCGCTGCTCCTGCAACAACTCCCGCACTCGTCCCAGAGACACCCGGCAGAACAAGCGGAGGACGGCGCTGCCCTCCCGAATTCGGAGCAGCTCCCTCCCCTCCTCCTTTCCACACAAACGCTCTCTTGGAGCACAGGTAAAGTTCCACGCTGTTTTTTGTTTGGTTTTTTTTTTGGAGTTTGTGGCCCGAAACGCACCGAACGCGTACGTACCTAGTCGGGAGCGCAGTGAAGGGATGCGGGCGATTCCTGAGGCGCACCCGCGGCGACTCGGGGCGGCACCGAACCGAGCCGGGGCGGTACCGCGGGGTGGAGCGGGGGCTGGCTAGGGGGTGGATCCCGGGGCTGGATCCCGGGGCTGAATCCCGGGGCTGGATACCGGAGCTGGATACCGAGCTGCCCATGGACCCCGCCGGGGCCGCCTCACGGACCCCGCGCGCGAGCGCCCCGCTCAGGCGCACGGGCCACGCCCCCCGCACGCGGACGGACCCCCGCCAACCGAGCCGCCAGGGGGCGCCGCGCGCTCACTCACTCACTCACCTGACGGGCACTCACTCACCTGCCGGGCACTCACTCACCTGACGGGCATTCACTCACCTGCCGCGCATTCACTCACCTGCCGCGCCCCCTGTGTCCCAAGGAGCGGACAGACGGGACTGATGCGGACCGATGAGCCGCCGGGCCGCACGGACGGTGCCGCCGCCCGCCGTCCCCGGGGGGGACGCGTCGCCGTTGCCGCGGCAACGACGCTCGGGCGGCGCTGCGTGAGGTCAGGGGTGGCGGGGCGGGGCCTGCGCGCACGGCGGCGGCAAGATGGCGTCTACGGCGGCCGGGAAGCAGCGCATCCCCAAAGTGGCCAAGGTGGGCGGCGGGGAGGGCGGTGGGGACCCCTCGGCAGCACCCCCGGCACCCCGCGATCCCCCCTGGCCCCGGGCAGGCTGGTCCCGGCTGGTCCCGGCGGGCTCCGGCGCCGCCCGCGGCGGGGACCGCGAGTAGGAGGCGCCGGGGGGGAAAGGGACGGTCCCGGTGCTGCGTTAGGAAACGGGACCGAGCCTTCCTTGCGCTTGGCTTGCAGGTGAAAAACAAGGCGCCCGCCGAAGTTCAGATCACAGCGGAGCAGCTGCTGAGAGAGGCAAAGGAGAGGGAGCTCGAGCTTCTCCCACCGCCTCCGCAGCAGAAGATCACCGATGTTGAAGAGTTAAACGACTATAAACTCCGGAAGAGGAAGGTACAGTAAAAACAAAACGGGTTTGATCTGTTTTTTTTCCCACCGTTTTTAACTTAAACGAGATGTAGCCCGTGTTCCTTGCGGAATTTCCGGGTGGACGGCAGTCCTTTAAAACCCCTTTTTCATGCTACCCTGCGGCAGAACCTGTGATTTACTGATGCGTGGCTCGACAGAATCTGGTAGCAAACAGCATCTCCCCCGTGCCCACGTTCAGAACACTGAAAGGGCCATTATTTACTCAATTAATAGGTGTTTTCATTACCACCAGTATCTGGCCAGCCACTATAAAAGAACATGAACAAAGAAAGTAAATAACGTTGCAGTAACGCTGAGTTATAAATCTTTTAAGATAGTTGCTTAGCTTGTGCAGATTTACCCATGTTTTTGCTTGGCTTTTTCCTTTGAAAATGCCTAGGCAAAGCAAGCATGTTCCTGATGATTATATTATAATAGTGTGCTGTGAGCCATTTTTGATGTGAACGGTCTGCAGAAGGATTTCTGACTTCCAGATGTAATTTTCTCCTCAGACTTTTGAAGATAACATCAGGAAGAACAGGACTGTTATCAGCAACTGGATAAAGTACGCACAATGGGAGGAAAGCCTGAAGGAAATCCAGAGGTAAGGGTGATGCAGGCGTCTCTCGGGAGCCTTTTTTAGACACACACCGAGGTCTGGGGGGCACATTTGACCCGGCCTGTCCCCGTGTTTTCCAGAGCCCGTTCCATTTACGAGCGTGCCCTGGACGTGGACTACAGGAACGTCACCCTCTGGCTCAAGTATGCCGAGATGGAGATGAAGAACCGCCAGGTCAACCACGCCCGCAACATCTGGGACCGGGCCATCACCACCCTGCCCAGGGTGAACCAATTCTGGTACGTGGCACAGCAGGGAGCCCCCCCTGCTAGCCCCACACACCCCACGGCATCTGCAGATTATCCTGTTTCTCCAAGTCTTCAGGCTAGTCTGGAAAAAAAAAGGAGGAAGGCTGAAGTTTTGGAAAGGTTTTGTACTTTTTAAGCGGCAAGAGCCTTGGTAGAGAAGGGTGCTCGTGTGCCTGGATGCTGCCAGTCACTGCTGTGCCTACAGGCGTTTCTGGGCTGGGAGGAAGGAGAGATGGGAAGCTCAGGGATGCTGTTAGGAAGCACTCCAGAGATCCCTGAATGTTCAGCACATGGTTGCAGAAACTCCGTCTGCTTTCCCCAGGTACAAGTACACGTACATGGAGGAGATGCTGGGCAATGTTGCTGGCTCCCGCCAGGTGTTTGAACGGTGGATGGAGTGGCAGCCAGAGGAGCAAGCCTGGCACTCCTACATCAACTTTGAGCTCAGATACAAGGAGGTGGACAGAGCACGAAGCATTTACGAGAGATATATCCTTTTCAGAGCTTTGTGACTCATGCCCAGGTTAAGGTCTCTGTGTTTTATTTCCTTCCCAAGTATTCCATATCCAGCCACGTCCCTGTGTTCCTTTTCACTGTGGTGTGGTGGGAATGAGCTGGCAGGAGCACGTGTGGGGAAAGCCTCCAGATTGAGTGCAGTGGCTGCAGGTCCTGCCTCAGCAGTGTCTGTTTAACTGCACTAGCTCTTTGGCAGCCATCACTTGTTTCGGGTTTCTCCCCAGATTTTCCCTGACCCCCGTCCCTTTGTCAAGTTCTCAGCGAGGCCACTGAGAAGCTTAGGCCCATCAGTGCCTCCTTCCCAGCTGCACTTAGTGCTCCCTGCTGGGAGGTGGCTGCTGCTGTTGTTTCTTTGACCAGAGCTGCACTCGTGCTGGTTCACCCCGACGTGAAGAACTGGATCAAGTACGCTCGCTTCGAGGAGAAGCACAGCTACTTCGCCCACGCCAGGAAGGTGTACGAGAGGGCCGTGGAGTTCTTCGGGGAGGAGCACATGGATGAGCACCTGTACGTGGCCTTTGCCAAGTTTGAGGAGAACCAGAAAGAGGTAGGATCTAATTGAGAGCACGTCTGCAGGGCTTCTGCTCTGATAGCAAAGCTTAAGGCGTTTAACATTCACTGCAGTGCTTGCAGTTCCTGACTGCAGTCTGAGTTAGGGAGACAGGTTTTTACTCACCTCTAGTTGCCCTGTGGTGGTGACATCGATAAAACGTGCTCTAAAGGAGATCTGCCCAGCCCAAGAGCAGCAGCGTTGGCTCCAACCTCAGACTGGAGAGGTTCTGAGAACTTATAGGCCTGCACGAGAGAAAACTGGATTGGTCCGGGTGTTTTTCACAGTCTCTAAGGTTCCCAGGCTGTTAAGAAATAGAACACGTTCTGTGAACCCCAAACCACAACCTCTTCAATAGGTTTAAATATTCTAAACCTGTAAACGAATAAGAGATGATGGGGGCTGGCATTTTCAAGTTTTAATTTGTTCCCCCTCAAAGTTTACTCTTCAGGGAGATCTGTGTTAGTCCGTGTCTAAAACAGCCACTTACATTGGGATGTCCCACAATTCTGTATTTAATATTGCCAAAAGCTCCTTGAAAAACTGTGGGGAAGGACAGAAAGTGCTTTGTAAATAATTTTTAAATGATATTTAATATTTTCAGTTTGAAAGAGTGAGAGTTATCTACAAGTACGCCTTGGATAGAATTCCAAAGCAGGATGCCCAGAATCTCTTCAAGAATTACACCATCTTTGAGAAGAAGTTTGGAGACAGGAGAGGAATCGAGGACATCATTGTCAGCAAGAGGAGATTCCAGTATGAGGAGGAGGTGAAGGTAAGTGGGACAGGTGCCCTTCAGGCTCACAGTTGGTGCTAAAGGAGGGACACGAGGACTTTGTGATTACAAGGCTCATGAGTCTCACATTACCCTTGGAAGTCAGTCCAAAAAAACACCAAGGGAATGTTCATTTTAGAGCCAGAATTCCATCCCTGGGGGAGAGAATGATATCTGCACTTCTGCCTGCTTTCTAATCTAGATTGTGCAGGCCAGGGTTTTGGATTGAACTCAAGGCTTGGTACCCTTAGGGACAATGGACACCTCACCTGTGCATAAATACCTTTTGGTGAGAAACCTGCTGACAACGTTCATGTTCCAGCCATGTATTTTAAAGGGCACATCCTGCCAAGTAGAGGGTGGGGCTGTGTTCCTTTCAGTGAGTGCAGTTTCTTTGTTTCTTTGGTTTTTTTTTGCCCGGGCTGTGGCAGGCCAACCCCCACAACTACGACGCGTGGTTTGACTACCTGCGGCTGGTGGAGAGCGACGCCGACGCCGAGAGCGTGCGGGAGGTGTACGAGAGAGCCATCGCCAACGTGCCCCCCATCCAGGAGAAGCGCCACTGGAAGAGGTACATCTACCTCTGGATTAACTATGCACTCTATGAGGAGCTGGAGGCAAAGGCAAGTAACTGGTAACAGAATGGGTATTTCTGGTGGCCCACTGTTGGCAGACTGTTACCTGAACTCAGTAGTACTGTACGTGACAAAAACGGGTTTGTGAAGCAGCCACCTTGTTGCTGTAGTGGCTTCTGAGGCTGTGCCAAGTATTTATTCTGTGTCCAGTCGTGGAATGTTAGAGCTGCTCTGAGTACAGAACGCCTGTTCAGAGTCTGTTATAGCAAAAGAAATATTATTTTCTCTCACAACCGGGACATTTTTGTTTTATTCTCAGCTTCCTTGCTTTGAAAAGGTGAGTCTTGCTGATTCAGAAGCTACCACCTTTGAACTGTGCACGCTAAGGAGATAAGCATTCCTGATTCTAGCCAGCTTGACTTAGATGCTGTTCTGCAGTTTTGCAGTCAGTGCAGGATTCAAATTCAGCACAGTCTCAGCAGTACAAAGTGTTTAACGCTGCCTGTTCTTACAGGATGCAGAGAGAACCAGACAGGTGTACCAGGCGTGCCTTGAGCTCCTGCCCCACAAGAAGGTATGGTTGCTCCAGCAGTTTGCCTTGAGTTTTGGATTAAAGTGCCCTTGACAAGGTCCTTTAGTTCTCTTCCTCCACAGCATTCCGGGGTGTAAGCACCTCCAAACGGCTGCTAGCAGGTTCATTTAGGCTTTGCTTAAAACTTTTTCAAAACGTCCACCTTCCAAAATGGATGGAGAGGCATTCAAGCCTGAGTGCAAGACTCCTCTAATTTGCATCACAGAGGGAAACTGCAGGGCAAGCACTGGTGTCAGGATTGCCTCATACACAGGGGACACAAGGGTTTGTCCAGTGTTTTCAAATTGCTGAATAGTTGCTAAGTAGCCTATAAGAAAATGAAATTACACATAGTCAGAAAATGGGGAAGGCCATTAGTTTTTGCTTGCTTGCTCGCATTCCTCCTCAGGCAGGATCTTTGGCAGCTGCTCACAGCTCAGTCTCTCCTGGGTGAACACCTTTTATAGCATCCAGTGGCCTCAATAGTCACCCCTGAGGTTTGACAAAACAGCTTTCAGCTCTGTCTTCCCCATTACCATCGGTCTTCAAGGCCCATTGATTGGGCTTTTCTTGGCTTATGGACTTTAACTAAAATATTCCTGTGGCCAAAGCCTCACAACTGCATTGCCTTGGAATGTCAGAAAACCCTCCTTCATGTTCTTTCTCTAGTTTGTCATTTATTGTGTCATCTGACTGTCAGATGAATCTCTAGTTGTTAAGAGCTGATTAGCTATCAATTCATTCAGCAGTAGCTGATGTTTTTCCAGTTGAAGACTGGTTAAAAAACTATTTTCTCCTGTTTAAAAGACTTCTGTCCTGGCCATTTTTCCTTTCACCCCAGCATATTATCCTGTCGTAGAGGTTGTTTCAGATAATGAACTCTAAACCTTTCAGCAGGAAAACAGAGATCAAATGAGATTACCTGCAGTAGCAGTCATATCTTGTGCAGACAGAATACTTATTTTTTTAAGCAAGGTGTAGGGTATTATCTACTGACTTTCCAGCCTAAACAGCTCTTTGTTCTTTTTCTTCCAGTTTACATTTGCCAAAATGTGGCTGCTGTATGCACAGTTTGAAATTCGTCAGAAAAACCTCCCCCTTGCCAGAAGGGCTTTGGTAAGCTTTTGTCAGAGCCATAATTGACTTCACTAACTAATAGTAACACTGGAATGGCATTAAAAGATCTTAAATTGTCCTTTTCAAATTGCTGATTTAGTCCACTTAAAGTAAAGCATCGGAGAAGTCTGCAGGGGCCAGCATTTACTGTCATGTATGATTTAAAAAGAAATGCAGCTTGTTCAGATGAATTAGCCCCGGGCAGGAGCACAAAGCTGTCCTCTGAATGCAGAGCACCCACATCAGCTCAGTGCTCTTACCAGTTCTTAGCTGCTGCTGATGGCTTACAGTGATACTCCTTGATACTACTTGAGTCAGGCTTAGGAGCTGCTCAGCAGCTTCACTCTGTGAAGGGACAGCAAGGTGTGAGGAGGGGGCAGCAAGAAATGGCATCTTATGAAATTAAAAACTTCCTTTCCTTTCGATTCAGGGATTCTTAGTAGGCTCAGGGATAGCATCAGGCGTTTTGAGAGAAAGTCAGTGTTGGTTGCAGTTGTGGTGGTTTGACTTTCAAGAGCAAACTGATGGGGTTTCCACCCAAACAGTGATGGAGGGCAAGTGGAGAAGGACTGAGCATATTCTGAAATACCAGTGGCATCTGTAGAGATGGAGGGCCATAGTGGTGACCAAACTGATAATCCCAAGTGGTGGTTGCCTCCATTTGTCATAAATTCCCAAAGGAAACGTGTAGGAACGTTGTGCAGGAGAGCTGTGGTGAGGGAATTCCATCTCAGATTGCCTCACATTGGCGTGAGGGAGCAGAAGCCACGATGCTTAGGAATCAAAACGTGTCTGCAGAGGTGACTCCAAGGCCTCGGCTATGCCCATTCTTAACTCTTGTATCCTTTGAGGTGCTTGGGAACTGCTTGCCTGGCAGGCTGGCACAGACTGCTACTGTGCTTCCTTCAGGTGCTCAGCTGATGAGCCACGCTGGGTTCCACTCACACTCCGTGGGGAGCCCACATTATGGAAAAGAATGACAAGTGAGGGATGTTTTCTGCTTCCCAGGCTCTTGGTGTTTATGGATGCACATTTGTTCCACAAACACTGGTTTAATTTACTGCTGGCCCTGAACAAGCTGAATAAACAGTGCAAAAAATGAGTTGTAGTTCAAACACTTAGAAAATCAAGTGGGGGTTTTATTTTCCTGCAAGATCACTAAGGATTTGTCTTCTGTTGTGTTTTTTTTTCTTTTTTGGCATAACAGGGGACATCCATAGGTAAATGTCCAAAAAACAAACTGTTTAAAGGTTACATCGAGCTGGAGCTGCAGCTGCGTGAATTTGACCGCTGCAGGAAGCTGTACGAAAAGTTCCTGGAGTTTGCACCAGAGAACTGCACGTCCTGGATCAAGTTCGCTGAGCTGGAGACCATCCTGGGGGACATCGACCGTGCCCGGGCCATCTACGAGCTGGCCATCGGCCAGCCCCGGCTGGACATGCCCGAGGTGAGCAGGAGGGCACAGATTTGGAGGTGCTGCTCATGGCACAGGGTGGCTGGTGAACGTGGCAACAATCCCCCAGGTGACACGGGAGGTGGGAGCAGCCTTGGTGCTGCTCAGCCCTGACCCCAGCGCCCGTGCTGGATGTCCCAGCCCCTTCTGAGGGAAATGTCACCTCTGTCCCTTCCCCTTCCCCTCCTGCTGTGCTCGGAGTGACCACGGTGAGAGGCTTCCCTGTTGCAGGTGCTGTGGAAATCCTACATTGACTTTGAGATTGAGCAAGAGGAGTATGAGAAGACCAGGAACCTTTACCGGCGCCTGCTGCAGCGCACCCAGCACGTCAAGGTGTGTGTGGGCACCTGGGACACAGAGCCAGCCCTGAACCTGGCCCGGGGGCTGGG